>CP073648.1:29650000-29870000 GCA_018223645.1 Jasminum sambac | reverse complement strand
CTAAACTAATTATTTTTCAAATAATTAGCTAAAAATGGAATTATTTATATTACAATTAATCAAAATTACTGATATTACTAAGATTCAATTGGATATGATTTCATTGGACAAAGATTAATGAAAATTAATTATAATGCTAGAAGGTGAACAATATAATTAATTTTAAAAATAAAAAATAACTAAATTAATTAGATTGCTATGGGTTGGCAAAATTTTCCTTAAAAATTTCAAAAAAAAATCTTTCAATTGCAAGATAATTTTTAAAATTACAAGATATATTTAAATTAGATTCATACAATTCCAAAAGTTATGGATATTAAATTGATTATTTTAGAGTTAGGAAATCATTTTCCTATGTTGACATATTTTAGAAAATTAATTTTTAATGACATATATTTACATGTTACAGCTTTAAATGTTAGAAATCACATCATGTTGAAAATCAAAATTTGCAATAATGATAGGAAACCAAATAAACTATAAATATGGTGGTTACACAAATTTATCAAAATTCATCATAATTGAATTTATTTTTTATTTTCATTTATTACAATTCCTCTAATAAGACCTAAAGATTTTTTTCTTTTTAGCAATTATTGATTAAATCGTCTATTTTAATTATTAATCATATATATTTTAATTTATTTATCTTATCCAAATTAATTTAAATTTGATATCAAATCATTCAATATTTGATTAAGATAATATAGAATGTATCCACATTAAGAATTCTATATAATTTAAATTATTTTAAATAAACATCTAAAATGATGTTTTAAAAAAATATTAATATACCGAATATATTAAATTGGTGAGTTTATATTGAATATGTTAATATATGTGTTTACTATGTTTAGAAAGTATTTATTGAAAAATTAGATCTCATTAGTATATATTAAAAAAATGCAAAAAAAAAAGTCTTCGTTTAAATGATCACGATAGGGTGTGGATGAGAATGAGAATTTTCTCGTGGGGCGAGGATAGAGAATGAGGAGCCCACATCTGTTGCAATTCTTATATCATCCTGAATTAGCCTCGATTAAATGAGAATATAATGGGGATGCGGATAAACTTTTCTTAGAGGGACATGAACATGGTGTGAATGGAATTGGCCAAGTATAAAGCGAAACTCTATCGAAAATTTTAGAAAAATTTGAATATGCATTATTTAAATCGTGTGATGTACAAGATTACATTATATTTTTTTATAATCATTTTTAGTACTGGCAATGATATCCTATTTATATTTATGAGAATCATATATTAATATACACATTGCTTCTATGCAACGCACACGGGTTGCTGCTAGTTAATTATAAAGAGATGATGGAATGGGGAGAAAAATTAAAATTGTAATGCACGTTTGACAAATTTTTTTTAAAATATTCTATATTTTCATTTAAAAACTGACAAAACATAAAGAATTTCATTCAAAATATTCTATATTGTAATGTAAAGAACTTCGTAGTATGACTTGCGATGGAAGTAGTGATGTATGTTACTCGCAATATGCCAAATGTATGTGTCATGATCAGAATGGGATAACATAGGTAGGATTGCATTACCGTCTCATATTGTTGGCCAGAAACAAGAAACCAAATCCTTAGTATCGTCACCATCTCCCATAGGCAAGACATAAAAAAATTCCATGAAGCATTATTCTCGAAGTCAACAATCTCCCAGGTCAAAGGAAATCTATTTTTATTTGTATCTTAAGTGGTTGTCCTAAATAGAACATTTCTATAAGTTTCCTTCAAATATTTATCTTCGACAACGATGACCCTTCTAAGGAAGGCCCTGTATGCTTGAATGCTTGACCTAAGTGAAACGAAGAGGTACTTGAACCGATCAAATTGATTAGTGAGTATACACGTGACTGCCCTAAGATTGGCAACCTCCAAAGTGTGACAATAAATCGGAAATCGTTGGTATGATTCATCTGCTAGACCACGTTCTAAGGCCACAACAAAGCCTCTAGTCCTCCATGGCTTCTTGTATGATAACTTGATCCCAAACTATCTTCTAATGTCATACATTATGCACCTAGCATTATATGTAGGTGAGCTATGGATACGATCACTCGTGTTGCTGCAATTCTAACTTTTGCTTGTTAGTGGTTGTCGTAGAGAATGTGTGAACCGGCATTTATGTGTACTCACGTAGCTCCTAATCTTTACCATGTCAGAAGTACCTAATCGAGAAGATCTAACATTCCAATTACATATATGATCAACACACGTCACATATAGCTCAAATTGACCGAAACGAATGACTCAAAACTCAAATTTTTTGGCTAACGAAAGATAGTGCAACTTGAACAATAGTAGAATGCAACTCAAATTTTTTGGATAACAAAAGATAGTTCAAGTTTGCTTTCAAACAGCAACATTTCATTGTTGGTAGTAGAGTGAACCCTTGAAAATTCAACATCAGAAACTGAGACAACACATAATGGAACATCATTACTATATGAGAAGTACCATTGCACATCATCGTCGTCCAATATTTTCGCAGGCGGAACACTCATTCCCAGTGCCTTGAACTTCAATGTGAACCTACCTGATGCAATCCTTGAGGCTAGCTTCTGACGCACTAAACATTGCAGCTGCGCATGCGTGATATCGTCGGTTGCACTAATGGACGTCATCCCTATATCATTCCACACCCATTCATCTGTACACTTTGCAAAAATCTCCTCTGTACGATACAATCAATCAAACAAGTGCCATTCCTGTTACAAAAAAGCAATTGAAAATACATCATCGAAAAAATCTAATTGAATACATTAACAAGTCAATTACAACCTATGTTTCCTCCATTAAATGATATAAGTACGTTGTATTAACAACTCATTTATCAGGATAGTTTAATCTCAGACATTAATAATGGATCCGATAACTACAGTAACTGTTCCATGACTTGTAATATACGAACTTCAAATCAATAACCTATAACATAGGCCATTCAATCAAGTTTTTCAAATGGAAATAATTGGCTATATGTTGTAACTTAGTTGTAAGCAGTGGTGGGTCTATCAATTGTCTAGTGGGGGCAATTGGGCCCACTTACTTTTCAAAGTTTGATCATAATATTAAGTCTTTTTTTCTTTCTCTTCCCTAACACTAACTCAAACCTATTCAAAACATTAATGTTTGATGTGGTGATGCCTAGTATTTGTTAATACTAATTAATTAATTCTTTTTTTTTGGTAAGATATATGTTAAGATTATCATAGTCTTGATGTTGAAAAAGATATATTAAAAGGAACCAATAATAAGACTATTATATTGTAACAAAGAGAATAATAATACTATTGTACGGCGTTTCAAAATATGCAAAGTCTTAGGAAATAATTGTAAACAAATTTACTATATTATGTGATTTAGTTGATCATTTCACATCTTATAAACCTAAAGGTTTGTTAGTATATAGATAATTAGTAGATTTGTATTGATAATATAAAGTTTGTGCCATAACATTGTGTGGTTAAAAAAATACTCGGCAGCACTGCCCCCGGATGCCCTTCTCCAACCCCTCATGTTTCTGCACTGATCTCGCTCCATTGAACAATAATTCTAGGTCTACCACTGGTTGCAAATATGTATACGATATGTAAACAGAATGGAGTCCAGACTTTATTGTTTTGACGAAGAATGAACAAGTTCAATTCTTTTTTTTTTTTTTTTTGTCTATTACAAGGCATGTTCAAAAAATATTCACCATTGTTCTGCTTGTACCAATACACATCCACGTATTCATTCAATCATTATTTCGTGTTCTACATTTGATTACACACTTCATTTGCCACTAGAGTAATAGCATACTTGGACAAAGGAATCCTCAAAATTACTAAGGGTTATATGAAAAATATTTAAATCATTTGTACACAAAAGATGGAATCCAATAACTGCGGTAACTATTCCATGACTTGTAATATGCTAAGTTCACACCAATAACCTATAATATATGTTATTTAATCAAGTTTTTCAAACAAAATTAATTGGCTATATGCTATAACTAAGTTGCAAAAATGTATACGATATGTAAACAGAATAGAGTCCAGACTCTGCAATTCCGATGAAGAATATACAAGTTCATTTTTTTGTCTATTAAAAGGCATGTTAAAAAAATTCACCATTGTTCAAACCGTACCAATGCAGGTCCACGTATTCTATTAATCACTGTTTCATGTTCTACATTTGATTACATACTACATTTATCACTAGGGCAATAGCATACTTGAACAAAGGAATCCCAAAATTACTAAGGGCGACGTGAAAAATATTTCATTCATCTATACACAAAAAATTCCCGTTCAAGTACCTACTATTTCTTCCCATCTATGGATGCATTTATATCTTCAATAAACACAAGTCATTGTAGCTTCCTGAATATTGGGGATTTCAGCCGGACAAGCATTGATTGCCTGTTTAGCATGGCATGTTTAACATATTGCACAATCTTGTGGTTGTTGAGCTTTAATGACAAGAATTACACATATTGATTGTATCCTCTGTATGCAAATATCTTTGGTTTGCGACAAATTGGAGGTCGACAGAGTGTCTCGATGGATGAAAGTAGTCTTCGGCCGCAAGGGATATTGCAGTTGATGTTTTTGAATCATGGGATAGGACACTTGACTTGCCACAATAAATATCCAATGTTATTAACCAGTTTTTTATTGATGCAAGGCCAATTTGAGGATTTGATGTGAAAATGTGGTTAGATTTGGTATTGTGTAAAGTAGCTTTGGAAATTTAGAATTAGATATTTATGTGTGTTTAAATAAGTCATTTGCCCATAAATTTATTGTTATGCACATAGAATAATTATCTTAGTAAAAATAAATATTTTAGTTTAGGTATGAATTACTCGAAGCTTGGATTATAATAGTGTTTTAATATCTAAATTGATAATTATGTACATTGCAATAATTATTTATAATTTTTAATGTAAGAAGAGAATTATTTATTAATAGAATAAGACTCAAAGTTTTAGAATTACTTAATGAAAAAACTTAAATATAGTTCAAATAATGCGTTATTTACTTTTCGACATTTTTAATGATCACAGTTTCCAACTTAATATAGTAACATGCATAAATACTGAAAACATAGTTAACATCATTTGTGGCAATAGTAAAATTTATTATAATATATCAAAAGTTTTGTTATACAATATAATCTATTAACCTAAAATTGCAAATCACATTTTTTAAGGTTTCTAATAATTTGAATAAAATAAATAATTAATATTATTTTCTTTTTTTTTAAACGATTAGTAAGAGTTAGGACCAATCGCTATCCCATTTGGGACTATTCCTTAAAAAAGGCAGTATTCAATAACGGAAATTCTACGTGACGGTTTCTACGGTTACAAATCCTATAGGTCTAAAAATGTTAATATATGATCAAGACGACAAGATGACAAATCAAACAACAAACGCTCTATATAACGAGATCTTTTGAAATTTGTAATGTTGGTATATACAAATGATTTCATTCGATTACAATGTTCATTGCATTGTTATTGTTTTCTTCTTATTATATTACATTATCATATACATGAAACATTTATATTTCATGTTTGAAGAAATTGTCATAGGATTACGCCCATGCAATGCATGGAAGAGAAAATTAGCGACGACTAAAAGCAATACCTCAACAGACAAACATCATAAATAATCGCTAGCTACTCCACCTATGGAAGGACTCTTCAAACGGTAAAAACCTCAATGCGAACTCGCCTCGAAAATCGGTAGCTAAAAAAGGATAAAACTTATAGACAATTACTTAACTCTAATCTATCTTGATCCGCAACTTGTAAACACCAACGAATCTCGTCATATTGTGCGTACTGCACCCTTTGAAAATCAAGCGCCTTTTCCTTGCAAGTGAATCTCCTCGCTCATTGGAACTCTTGTTATCCTGCATAAAACTCCAAAACTCCAAAGGGTAATGATGAAGGATTTAGGGTCTAATGTTTAAGTAATGGAGATTACTAGTCCAACAATGAATCACGAAGGTGTAGTAAAAATCTTCATGTGTAGAGAGAATTAGGGTTTATATTTTCTAGCTCTCTAAGACTTATATGTATGAAATGGGTCGAAGTTGCATATATAGGGTTGAAGAAAACAAAAAAATTAGGTCAGAATCCGTGATCGAGCTCGAGCTAGTTAAGTTGGGCTGTTCAAGCCATGTTGAGCTTCACTCAAGCTCCTCGGCTCTGTCTGGTTGCACTCGAACACTGTTTGGGTGGACTTTTGCGCAGTTTCTTCGTGTGTTCCTTCCATGGAGTCCAAAATCAAATCCTAAATTATGCAAGCTCTAAACAGACAAGTTATAATAAATTACAATTCAATTAGTTTTATATTTATTTACAGAATTGCCAATTATATAAATACCTAATAGTTTTGGTTTAGCCCTTATGAATAATAAACCCTAAGGTTAACTTTTTATATAGTCGTGTGATAATATATTGCCCAATTATTAATAAATTAACAATGGATAACTACCAATGGTACAACAAACTAAAAATGATGACTATAACCTCATTTGTCACAATATTATGATTAGTAACAAATCACTTATTATTTTCGTCAAGCAAATGTACGGTATTGAAGTTGTCGACGAAACTAATAAATAAATTATTTAAATAATAGAGAAAAATTGACTAATAAGTCAGTGGAATTCTAGAACACATTTGACTCCGTAATCGATTGTGTGTTCAAAGATGCTTGTTTTCTTGAAACAATTACGAATGAGCACGAGGTCGATTGTCCAAAGTTCCAGATTAAATAAAGACGTTTCATTTGCATTAAAAAAATTATACAAACTCTCATTAAAATATATATTTCCATTACCACTTTCTATATATTTTTAATTTTTAATGATGAATTTCTAGAGTCCTGATGGGGCTTTCCAGTCTCCCGGTGTGTTTAACAATTCCTCCAATAAAAACTTGACTGATGTCATTCTAATTTTTAAAGCATCAAAATTTTAGTAAAAGGAATGGACATTCAAATTCAACCACATTTCGTAAATTGCAACTGGAGTTGCGAATCTTTCGTAGTAGTCCCAAAGTTTTTAACTCTGCAACTTGGAGTCCTTAACGTTTAAAACATGCGCATGTGTTTGCAACTCGCGGCCTACTCAAAAGGAGCAAAAATGTCCATCCAACAATCTTTATCTTCCAACTTCTCTAGTTATGTGGAATTTTGTTATCTATCAGCATTTCATAAATTTGGGAAAATATTTGAGACAATTAGAATACATGTCCGAATGGACATTTTTGTCATTTACAAGTTCGCCACGTGACCCACCTGTACTGATTGAATATCTAAATTGAAATTTTTAATTAAAAAAAATATACGTGTTACAAATATTATCAATTTTGATACTACAGTTTAAAGATTTAGAACCTGATCATTATTACCTCTAAAAATTTGAGACTCGACCAATATTTAAAAGAAAAAGAAAAAATGTTTAAAAAGTGGCAACACATTCATGCATTATTATCTTTAAACAAGACACACAATGTCTTTTTCTTAATCCCATAACTAAATTCAATGAACAACGCAAGTCTAGAAAGTTGATCATATTGTACTAAAAAAAAAAAGGTCATTGGTCGTACGTACGTGTGAATCATAATCATAATATAATAAAATATCTGTATTTTGATCCTTAACCGCCTCAAACCTAGCCAATATATTCCAAAAAGCTAACAGCCAATAATATATGCACACAATCCACAATTTTGCAAGAGGACTAATAATTTCCCAAGTCATCTATGTCTGCGCACGTGGGAATATCACATATACATATTTGTTTTTCTTGCTACATGATTGGGAAGTCAATTCTTTACCCAATGGTGGCATAGAAAAACTATGAGCTTGCGGGTCATCCAAGCATTTTTATGGAATCTTCTTTAATCTTAATTTCCTATAATCTTCCGATTTCTCTATCAAACCCCTCATTTTTTCCAAAATCAATCAATCTTATCTCTTTCCAAGAAACACCCTCGTACCATAAGATTTCCCACATCCTTACCTATATAAATCTTGCATCATCTTGCTTCTTTTTTCCATCCAACAAAACAAATAAAATCCCTTTTTTGTTTTTTTCGAGATCGAGAGCAAAAATGGATGTTCAAACGTTACACAAATCGGTGTTGCATAGCAAAAAGACGACTAAGAGTAGGAGGAATAACAAGAAAGATTCGCTTAAAGTCGTGTACATATCGAGTCCCATGAAGGTGAAGACTAGTGCGTCAAAGTTTCGTTCGCTCGTCCAAGAACTCACCGGGAGACACTCCGACGTATCGCGGTACATGGAAGCTAATGGTGATGCTATTGATTTCCATGAGATTGTTGGTGATGATGATGATGAGGATGATGATCGAGTCGTGCCTAAGTCTACGGCAAATGATGAACGTGCGTCTTTCTTATCTTCGATGGATACTACTAGTAGAGAGTCTCCTACGAGTTCGAGTTCATTGTTGGAGCCTATGGATAATGTGTTCAACTCTCAAATGGATGAGCAATTTGGAGGGCTCTTGTCTTCTAATTTGCTTTATGATTCTTATCAATTTGGTGATGTATTAGGAAGCTATGATGAATTATAATTGAATTAGTAATACTGCGTTACACTTGATGATTAGAGATTGAGTGTTCTGTGTTGATATTAATAGTGAAACGGTTCATTTCCAGAATCACCACTTTCATTCATTAATTGAACCTATATTTTTATTTAATTTTACTACTTAGCTTGCAGGTGTAAACTGATTTCCCAACATCATAAGCAGCAATAACTTGTATATTCACACCACTAACTTGAAAAATCGACAACCATAAACTATACAAATAATTTGTTATGTTGTTATTTATTTGCTTGAAGGAGTTTTCTTCTCCTCCCCCATGGGGGACAATAAGATTTTCTCCCGGCTTATGTGGCACTGTCACATTATTGTCATGTCAGATAAATGATGACGTGACAGTACAATATCATTATCTTTAATATACTAATGATAATATGGTAATGCCATATCGCTATTTATATTTAACGTAGTAGTGCCACGTTAGTTGGAGGAAAAATCTTATACCCTAGAGAATAGAACTCTTGTCTGAAGTTAACTCTGGGGAAAAAAAAAATCAAACATGTAACTTATAACGAGTTTGCTAATTAAGTACAAATTGACAAGTGATGGAAATCTCATTTTTAAAAATCTTATTACCTAAAAAATAATCACTATTTAACACTCATATTACTTTGGGTATAAATTTTTGTATACATTAATTAATTAATTATTTGTTGGTACGAGTATCTGATTTTTATTCAAGAATTGGAGCTATCATCAAAACATACTGTTGGGCTAGAATGAGATTGGGCCTAGATAGTATCTACTGGGATATCCTTTTCCGACCAGATCCATCCACAAATCTAGCTAACAAATGTGCAGTGGCTTCACATGATATTGGTTTTTGGTCTTTTGACATGATACATTTGATACATGACGTTGGTTTTTGGTTTATTGGTCCTCCTATTGGCTTTGATATAATACATTTGACACAAAAGAGGCCTTTTATCTCCTCTTCTGTAGGCATTTTAACTCAATTGTGATATTGCAATGAAAATTTTCCCACTTTGTGTTTGATATAAAGATAGAAATGGAATTGAAATTTCATGGTACAAGTAATTTAATTTTTTTTTTTTTGTCAATTCCATGGAAAATGAATTCATTGGGGGTCGGGTTTTTTTTTCCCTATGTTACACAAAATTTGATTTCCTTTTCATCTTTTATAATCAAACTCACCCTAATAGTCATTGAGAAGGCGCAAATGTATTATATCAGAGCCAATAGCAGGACTAAAGACCAAAAACCAATTCCCTAGAGAGATGAATATTGGTTCCAAAATCTTCATCTGTTTTGTCCCGTAGAGAGATGAAACATCACAATTTTGAAAATTCATTGACATTTACCAGAGAGCGAACTCACATCCACCGAACATGATTGCATGTCGGACCTGACATATACAGGGCCCAAAACAAATATATTGGCCCCCGGGCATAACTCTCATTATATAAAAATTAAAAATTTAATAAACCTACAAATTCAACAATTAAAAAGGAATATGGTACAAGGCAACAGTGATTCAACAATTAAAAATCCACATACTGACAAGACAACAATCACATAAAATTAATATGTCTGCAATGCAACAACTCAGGAAAAAAATTCATTCATACAAAATCACTAATGTAAAACTAGCAATCTAAATAAGTACCGAGTGAATCTCAATACAAAGATAAAATTTAGTACAAATTTATTAAAGTATTTAGCGATATTGAAATTCACAAGGTGTAAAAACAAATTTACGGTCTTTGTACATAATTTTCATAATGATTAGTGTCAAATTGTCAACGTTCAATATATAAATTATACTTAACTTAAGTCCTAACTAATTAACTAAAAAATTAACATAAATAACTTTTATCATTTGAACTTAATAAAAAAATTAACTAATGAATTCACCAAATTAGCAAATTGAACTTGTGATGTTTGCCTCTCGAAACTCAAGCTGCACTAAATTGAATTCAAAGTCTTTAAACATAATTGAATCAGCCGCAACAATTCAACTAATTACGTTTGTTAATTATCTTCAAACAACAACAAAAGAAAAGGAAAAAAGCAAAAAAAAAAAAAAAAGGAACAACCATTTTGGGCCCCTTACCAAGCTGGGCCCAAAAACTGGTGCTTATTGTGCCTTGCTTTGGGCCTGGCTTTGATGTTGATGATTTTGGACCAAAATTAAAGAAAACGGAGTAATTCTCAGAGATGTCTTATTTAGCAGGGATGTTCAAACACTCCCGAGTGCGCCGTAATTACGGCGCTCCCAAGGCATTTTCTAGCATCGTCCGACCTCCGATTTGAAATTCGGGACCGGATCTAGATTCATCACGACAAGACGGAGGTCCGGTAATTTTTTCAAAATTTTTGCGATACCGTTGAATGCCGTGGGGCCGGTCAAACTTTTTGGCCAAATTTTAGCTTAAAATTTGGCCAAAATTTGACAGGCCCTAAAATTTGGCCAAAAAGTTTGACCGGCCCCACGGCATTCAACGGTATCGCAAAAATTTTGAAAAAATTACCGGAGTTCCGTCTCGTCGTGATGAATTTAGATCCGATCCCGAATTTCAAAATGGAGATCGTTTGGATCCTCAAAATACCCCGGAGTTCTGTAATTATAAAACTCCCGGGAGCACTTGATCATTTTTGGTCTTATTTAGTAAACAGTCTTGGCTATAGTAAACAGTCTTGGCTATAAATAGCCTCTACGGCCTTAAATGAAAGCAAAAAATAAAGCCCATATGTACAATAATTCGAACGTGGTGAACAACAGAAACAATAAATCAAATACTAATCCTATATCCAGATTTATAGGATTTACCGAAATTGAGAACTTGTTCTTTTGGGTATAAAAGTTACCCAAAAGATTTCTCTCTCTTCTTTTAAATCATGTACACATTTTCCTATACAATATTAATCACATATTTTACACGGAATACAGTACATAATAAAATTATTCGCAAAAGAACAAACCGTGAAATCCCTATCCGAATAGAAATCCCTATCCGAATAGAAAACAATTTCTCATCCTTCTAATCCCTCCTTTAAACTAGTTGCTGTTGTAACTAGTTTACTTCTAGAATTTGACACACTCCTAACTGTTCTTGAAGCTTCTAAATTTGTCAAGTTTAAGTGCTTCGGTCATTGATGTCTACGAGTTGCCCTTGTGTGCCGCAATAAATCAAGTTCGTAGTACCTTCAGCCACATTATTTATTAAATTGTGGCGCCACATGTGCGTATTCGACGGTGATTGGCGTAAGTCTCAATTGATCTTTCCAATAAGATCTTAGAATTTTTCCTTTTGTGAGATCACTTTAGAAGTGTAAGAGCACATCAATGTGCTTGCAATGCTCATGTATTAGGGATGGGAATGGTATAGGTAGGTTCAGGTTCGGACCCTAACCGAAAAAAGTCGGTTTCAAAAAGCTGATCCCAAAACCAATTTTGAAACCAGTTCAAACCAAACAGGTTGAACCTGATCGGTTTGAATCGGTTCGGTTCGGGTTTCCAATTTTTTCCCCAGTTTCAACAGATCTGCCAACTGCCACTCATACTTCAACCCCACCCTCAAAAAAAAAAAAAAAAGAAAAAAGGAAAAAGAGGAAGAAAAGAAATGGAAGAACAGAGGGAAGAACAGGGACGAATCCTCGTCAAAACTTGAGATGGAAACTTTCCAAGAAAAACTTCAAGTAATCGAAATCACAAATTGAAAAAAATATATTACTCCTCGTTTCTGAGATAAACATAGAAGAAAATCGAGCCTTTGCAGTCTTCTTGCATTCGAGATTTTAGGTAGAGAGCAACGACGGTGATTGGTCGGTGTTCTTTGAGTGATAAGTGAAATTCTAGGGTAAAATTTTAGGATTGAATATGAGCGTTCAGGTTGAGCTACCGCCTGCCTCTGCATGTATACAATGTAATGTTAAAAAGAGGGTGTATAATGAGACTATTGGACTCATGGGGGTGATAGATAATTTCATTAAATTTGGCCTAAAGTTGGTTTTGGGTTGATTTTCGGTTTGTTTGGGTAAACCCGAAACCGACTAGATGCGGAAAAAAAACTTGAAAAGACAATCGAAACCAAGTCGAGCAATTAAAAAATCCGACCCAGCTCGACCCGAGTCGGGTCTGGTAAGGTTGGCTAGTTGGGTTTGCAGTTTCCGTAACACATGATGTTTTCACAACTTTATTGTAACATTGTTATCACAAAAAATGGTTGAACACTGATTCTGTGATTGCCTCAGCCTTTCCAAGATCCTTTTCATCCAGATACATTGACTAGCACAAAAGGTAGTTGCTACAAACTCGGCCTCTGTTATTGAGACAGTGATAATTGGTTGCTTCTTTGAAGATCAAGCGACAGTCCTTAATCTCAACATATTTGACATGTTAGTGTACGTGTTTTTACACATTTTTATACATTTTTTTCAATCCAACTCATTCTCTCTCCTATTTCACATCCACATATCTCGTGGGGACCTACTTGACTACACAAATCTCCACCATTCAACTCTACTCATTGTCTCTCCTGTATCACATAAAAATTCATTTTTACACACACACTAACACGCACTAATGAAATGTGTTTTTTCAATCTTCTAAGCCACCTACGTAGTCACTATCCATATAACCATTCGAACTTCCATTCCCTCCCTTATTGTAAAAAATCCCAACACCAGTGGTTTTTCTTAAATGTCTCAAAGCTCTTTTGGCAACTTGTAGATGCAAGTCAATTCGCTTTCCCATATATCTGCTAATAAGACATTGTGAACATCAAGTGAGGCCTAGTTACTGTCAAATACATTAAGCTACCCAGAATTTGCTTAAAATAAGTTTCATTTACTTTAATTCCACTTTTATCCTCAAAAATCTTAACACTTGGAACAATAGGGTTGTGAACTGAATTGTAATCCTCCATTCCAAATCTTTTCCATATCTCCATCACATATTTCCTTTGGCTTATGTGAATGCGCCTAGATCCCTGCAACACTTATATTCCAAGAAAATATCGCATCCTTCCCAAGTCCGTCATATCAAACTCATGCACCATTGAATTTTTAAACTCAACGAACATTGACTCATCATTGCCACGAAAGATAAGATCATCCACTTATAAACTGACATTTAAAATTTTACCTTTTCTACTTATCTTGGTGAACAAAGTGTGATCGCAATGGCACTTTTCAAAACCTTCCTTTAAGAAATGAGTCTCAAACCAACTAAACCAAGCTCGTGGAGCTTGTTTGAGTCCGTATAGGGCTTTCCTTAATACGTAGGCTTTTTGAGGATGATCTTTTTTCACATAGCCTTTGGGCTACTCTACATACACCTTGTTGCTCAATTCTCCATGAAGAAAATCAGATTTTACATCAAGCTGATAGACTATGGCACAGGGATGAAGCCAGGATTTTCAACAGCACCGAACTGAATTTAGAAATTAGAGTAGGGGTTGGAAGGAGTTGAGGCCTCTTTCTCCGGGGTTCGGGGGTGACGCCCCTGAAATTTTTTTCCTTTATAAAGTTTATTCACAAAATATTTTTTGAAAATCACGATATGTTAAATTGATTTGGTAAAACAACAAAAAACTTACATGAAATAACAATTTGACTTGGTTGCTTTAGTAGTAGACGATTTTAACTGACTTGATTACAAAATTCGTTTTGTTTCATGCAGTGGCATTGTTGATGCTAAGAAAAAATTGGACTAACTAATTAATTGAGCTCGGCTTTAAAAATGATAAAGTAATAAAATTTAGATATAATAAATAGAAAAAATCCTTATGTTGCATTTTTCATCAAAATCATAAATTAATTGAATTTAAAATCATAAATAAACATTAGTTAAAACTAATTTATAAATGAAGATAAATGATAACATCATTTAAGATTTTTGACAATGTAGAATATAATTATATAAAATACTAGTACTACACCTGCGCGATGCACGAGAATAATTAAATTTATATACCATAAATAATTGATATAATATTATAAATTATAAATATATTGAATATGAATGTTGAATTACATAATTGATGCAATTTATGTATAGGAGATTGCATAATTGTAAATAATTATTAAAATCTATAATATTATATATTATAGTCAATGCAAAAAATATGGAGTAAATTCGCAATTATAAACTAAAAAATTCACGTGCATTGTATAATTAAGAGTTTATCAAAACGTGTAACTTTAATTCCAATTATCATGCATCCCATTGCATAACAGTGATCGTGGAGATTAATTAATTGTAAACGAATTATTGGGAATGAATATATACAAATTCTTTAATTATCAAAACTTGTCCTTATTGTTTGTACAACTGAAATTTATATTGAACACATTTTTCTTTTTGAAATGGATATTACGCACTCTAAATTTCATGATTTCATACATTTTTTTAATGATTAGTTATAATTGCTACTTAATTTTAGCTATGTCGTACAAGAAGTATTATGTTTAATTTTATGTAACTTAAATTTGTAGTAATACCTACAATTTTCTGCTTCTACATGATTCATTTGATTTCTTTCCATTTCTGTAAATTGTATTTTAATTTTTAAAAAAACTTTTTATTTTTAATTTTATATATTTAGAAAAGGAAAAACGCATGCAATGCAGAATTCAGTTAGTGAGCATATCACATCAGCCATATTAAAAATGAAAAATATCAATTAACTTTTTAATTAGAAACCGAGTGTTATGTTAGCATTGCCAATAGGGCATCCGCCAAATGTGGCACTTCCATTGCAATAATATAAAGATTAATAAATTATTATTTACTTAAAAATCGATAAATTATTCAACATAAATCTAGTTATAATTTTTACTACTCACAATTTGATTTTTTTTGAAACTGGCTCACAATTTGATTTTAAAAAATAAAAAAAGTAAAAAATACCCACTACTTTTTAATAGTCCAATTCACGTAACCAAGCAAAACTATCAAAACCTATAATTTTAACATGATAAAAATAAATAAAAAATATTTATTATTTAATATTTTGAATTAGAACTTTAAAAAATGAAGCTATTTAAAGTCTTTCCGAAACCAGTTTTTTCTCATTAAATGTTAATTTGCTTTAAATATTGGTTTATTTTTAATTATGTTTTTAATTACTACTAGTTAATGTTGGATTATTTCCAAAACTAATTTTATAATTTTTTAAAAAATATTTAATGTGAACGACGTTTACGTTTTTGCTAGCGTGATACTCCAATTTTTTTAATATAAAAAAAGATTGATAAATTACTATTTACTTAAAAATCGATCAATTATTAAACATAAATCCAGTTATAAATTTAACTACTCACAATTGGATTTTAAAAAATAAAAAAATTAAAAATATCCACTAGTTTTGAATACTCTAATTCGCGTAACCAAGCAAAACTATCAAAACGTACAATTTTAACGCGATGAAAATAAATAAAAATATTTTGTATTAAAACTTTAAAAAATGAAGTTATATTTAAAGTCTTTCCAAAATTAATTTTTTCTCATTAAATGGTTGCTTTAAATATTGGTTTATTTTTTATTATATTTTTAATTACTACTAATTAAATGTTGGATTATTTCCAAAACTAATTTTATAATTTTTAAAAAATATTTAATGTGTGCCATGTTGGCATCTTTGTCAACGTCGCACTTCAGTTATTTTAATATAAAGATATATATATATATATATATATATATATATTGAAACATTTGAAAATGCACAATTATATGAAAATAGAATTGTACAAATGAAAATCGATGCAGTAGCCCATCGTATTTGGCTAGTTGAAAAAAAAATATTAAGAAACAAAAACCCAAAAAAATACAACAATCAAATAGCAGACACAGGTTCCAGAGAGGACGATCCCTAGCTTGTACCCCGAATGGTGATCCATCTTCAACGACTTTCATATTTCCTTCCCACCTCGTGCTCAAATATGGAGCTTCCGTACCGACCTCACCGATAGTCGCTACGGTGCAAGGGCAAGTATGTTGTGAAGGAGGAAGTCGCCACGGTGCAAGGACAAGTATGTTGTGAAGGGGAAAGAGATCCCACGAGCCGAGTGGGATCTGGTGACGAAGAAAATTTTTATGGAAACCGTTCACGACGAGGTAATCAAGGGCAATTTCCAAAAAAGCATCCTTGTTAAGCAAGGATGGAGGAATGTTCAGGTTGCGTTTAGAATGAAAACGAATTGGCCATACAAGATATTGCAACTGAAGAACTTCTAGGGGAACTTGAAGCATGAGTGGGTGATCATGAAGAACGTTTTGGATCGACTCACAGGGGCTGGATTAGATGCAACAACTGGGACTTTGCGCCAAGAACAGTAGTGGTGTGCAAAAACTCTTGCGGTACGTTTTTCTTTGGTATTACTACACGACTATGAAGGCTCAAATGACTAGCTAACTGTTTTTTGATGTGTTGCTGAACTAATAACTTCGACAACTAACCTTTGCATACAAAAAAATGATTGCCATATTTGTTGCTGTGTTCCTTTATAAATATCAACTTTTGTTCATTATTTATTTACAATTAATCAAGAAACAAGAGCGGATCAAAGTATGAGATTAATTATTTGGGGACATGGACTCATGAGATAATGTATTTAGTTATCAGTTCTTCCGTTCTATTAAAAATGGTGTTTCAATTTTCATTCATTTTAAAAGTCCATATTCTTTTCTTTCTTGTGTATGTGTATCTAAAAATTTCATTTTTTAAAACTAATATATCACTATTTAATGTATAGTACATATTAGATATAATTAAAAAATAAAAAAGAGTGCAACTAATTACTATCATATGCCTCAAGTAATTGTGATTGATGAAATTGGCACTACACTAGAGGAAATGGCTGGGAACACAATTGCACAATGTGGGATTCAATTAGTAGCGACGGCTCATGAAGTAACCATAGAAATTTTAGTAATGAATCCAGCTCTAGAGATTCTTTTTGGGGAAGTGCAAGTAATTTTTCATGTGTGATTAATGTGGTGTAGAAGAGAAAGAATGTGCTCTTTATATTGATGCCTAATGCTTAACATAGTGCGTTATAAGCTCCTTGTAAGTTCTATGAAAATGTTAACCACATATTAACAATGTTCAGACATGTTACCATCCATACATTTCATGGCATCCATTCTTCTTCATTATAATCTCGTGATAACTGCTGAGAATACTGATCTTAATCTCACAAGAAATTACCCAGTCTAGTTGACAATGGGGCGCTCATGAAGTGCATGTCTACTAAGATATGCAATAGAAATAAAATGATTTTCTTCCAGGTGAATCAAGAAACCTTGATATATCCGTTAAGAAGGAATATGTTGTTATAAAGCTAAATGATGAAAGGATTTATGTGATGGAAGGATATGGACGAATTTTTTCTATGGGAATTACAATGGGACTGGGGGCACACCCCTTCCTGATTTCTATTTGAAAGTTCAGTAACTACATGAGCAGGTGAATACTTGGTTAATCGCATAGCATGTACTTGTTAATATACAGAATTATCCCTTTTAAAAATGATGGAACTAATTACTATTTTTTTAATCCCTACGAATAAATATAAAACTATTTTTCCAGGACTCAGAGTATGTAAGTATGTTGTGAACTCATGATTTATTTACCAAAATATATTTGTGAAAAAAAGTTTAATCGAACACATTGTGAAGTCAAACACATTTGTCTTATGTGTTTCATCTTTGAGACACGAACCATCCCTCGAGTGTTAAAGTTGTTGTGTGTAGGTGATTGAAATGTAAGTATCGGGATTGGTTTATGTCATTTCATATTCGGCCACCTATGTCATTCTTGTAAGTTGGTTCAAACAGATCTATAACCGATGCAACCACAATAATAATGTTTGAATCACAGTAAAATGCCTCAAGTTTGTGGACGACCTTTGCTTCCCTGCCTCTCCTCCCATAGTATTAAGAAATGCAACCACATTACGTACCTACATAACTTGTTTATCTAATAACATTGATGTAAGATAACTCAATACGATTGGGTAGTAACTGGAAATTATTGCACAGGCTAAAGACATTGACACCGGTTTCAAGGGTGGAAAATAATATTAAGTTTTTTTTTTTTTTTGATGCTACTCATTTGATGTAGCTACTATCACAGAGCCATATTGAGAAACTAAAAGGAAATGGTTATCGAGTTTTGAATCGACAATAAATAGTTTCCTTTTGTAGCACATACACTATACAATATTTGTGTTCCTAATATTTCCATGGTTGTATTTTTATTTTGTACTATAAATTTGCGTTCATAATATTTCTATGGTTGTCTCCATTTGTGTATTTCGATTCCTAGTTACAAATGCAGATGGATTTGTTCTTGCTATGTAGGCTGACAAAAGGATGGCTACATACGCTAACCAGGACCTGCTGCAATGGAGAGACTTAGGCCCAATCTTATTCGATCCTGCCCTTGCCACTGGTGAGTTCGCCGTTGCGCCTAGCATCTATAAGTAACACCCGTTAGAAAGGGGCACGAACATGGTTGACTCTGACCCTAATTCTGCAGAGGAAAATGGTGACAGTGGTGATAATGCACCTGTGCCACCCATTCCCTTTGTTCATTTCACTTCATCTGGCCGCGGTAGTGGGTCTTCGGGAAAGAGGAAGACTATTGACCTTAGCAATTGCATAATACCATCGGTTCAGTGAAGGCTTCCTACATCAAACTTCTCCATGGGGTCCGTACAGACGATTGGTACTAGCAAGGGCCATAACAAAGAGAAGCAGGCTGACCTTGTTCCAACGGTGAAAGATTGCATGGATCTAATTAACTACCTAAAGAGCGCATATGTCGAGCTATATGTACATGCCCGTTCATTCCTACGTGAAGATGTGAATCGTCAGATTTTGGCTACAATCCCAACAAGAAAAGGAATTGAGCACTGGCTGCAGACTATGCGGAAATATTACGCCACGACCTTCAGCAAGGGGGCGATGGTTTTTCGTTTTCATTGATTCTCTAGTCCCCGCTTTCATACCAAGCAGTTGGTGTTCTATTTCCCATATCACAACTTCCATTTTCCATTACTCGCGGCTTGTATTTGCAATTAATATAGATTTCTCATTTCGCTGGCTCGTATTTGGTAGTTTACAAACTATTATCACATTTTCTAAAACATTGCATTCCTTAGCGCCACTGCCATTAATGATAGTACAATGTTTTGTAGTAAGTAGTTCATCTACTAATCAAATTATTTGAATTGCAATGTATTAGCTTCACCGACAAAACCATATAACAAAAGGGTGAAAACAAAATGAAGGAGATTTGGGCTAGCAAATTATCTTGCCCATTGACAAAAACTTTGGTCAGTTGACTTTTAGTGAATGTGCTACTACAATGCCTGCAACTAACTGCATCACGTAACACTTAATCATCCTTAACTACTGTCCCATTTCCACCACCATTTTTTCTTGTTCAAATGTAGCGACCCGAACATTTTAAGAAAAAAAATTCCAAGTAACGTGTCACTAAACCGTGCCCAAAACAAAAAAAAAAAAAAAAAAGAAAGAAGAATTTATATACAAAAAAAGAAGAAGAAAAAAAAATCCTTGTCGTCCGTCTACAGTTAAGTTTAAAATAGGTTAATTAATCTTTTATTCAAAATATACATATTTTATCATATTCTCATTAAATCCCATCCAAATCTCGAAAAGAAATACACAGATAAATATATATATTTCTATTAATCCTATCATTAGTGAATTTAACTAACAAAGTATCTCCAATTACCAAAAGAAAGCTACCTTTTCTTATAGCCCTAAATGATCAATATACTTACACTCTCATATATATCCCCTAGACTTCCTTGGAACTCAAGCCAATTTAATCCTACTTATACCCACGTGAGCTAACTATCTTAGGATATTTGTAGCTTAGGAATTCTTTTAACCAACCGATTCTTCTCTTCCCCTCACGCTATAAACTCGTATGAGTGCAACCCACAGAGTACTCAACCGCATAAGCAATCTCAGCTTAGGCAAAGGGAAAACCGGAGTCGACAACTCGGAACGTGAACAAGCAACTTTCTAGCCTCAGTTTTCATCATTCGGCGATTTCTTTTTCCCTAGTTTTCTTTCATTGATTTTCTACTAATCACTGTACACACACAACCATCACATTCTTTTGTTCAAAGCATGAATACACCGAGAGGAAAGGGAGACAATAGAAAGCTATAGAAATCCATTGCCGAGTCGACAACTCGGCTCGAGAATTAAATGGCCACCACCGCCTCCTTCAACACCACCACCATCACTGCCTCCATCGTCCACCACACCACACCACCGTCATCATCTTCATGTACCCACACCCATCTCCACAACTCACGCACGAGCATCACACACGGGTATTAGGGTATACATACATACAACCTCACGCACATACTCGCCCACATGTATGAATGCATATATAGATCGATGCATATGTATGTATATATACACCATAGCTTAAGCACCTTGACCCCAACAATCCATGGATAGAGGATGAACTTGAAGGAGACCAAGTTGTCCTTGTCTTTTTCCTTGTTCGTGTATAGCAGAAGGTAGGAAGATGAAGTTGCTGCAAATGCATTCTAACTTAAGGTCAATTAGTTGGGATTTTACGTGGCTGGCCCCTCACTCTTTGGGGAAGATATAAGTTGGTCCCCAAGTGGTAACTTCTTTTAGAACTAGTCCAAACCCCCTAGTTTCCCCTTTAATCCAAGATAGTCCCTATATTTTTTTTATATCTTACTTTTATAAACAATCCCAAAAGCCAAATTTTCCATTAGCCAATTGCATCCCCTACTCTATTTTATTTTATCCAATATTAATCGGTTTCGTCGTAGTTTTTATTACACATTATTTTAATTAATTCTATTTTAATGGTAAGTTCCTCTTATTTAGTTTAATTTTATTTACCTATATTATGATAATTATTTTATTCTAGTTAAATTCCATTTAGCTTTATAATGATGCTTGTTTTAGCAAATTTAATGTAATTCCATTTAAATTTTAATATAAATCTTATTTTAAATCGTTATATCCAAAATTATTTAGTTTCATGGCAAATCCTATTATATTATAATTTACTTTATTTTATCTATTTTTATTATCATGCCCAATTTATTTTATTAAATTTAACTCGGTTTATTTTATGAGAATGATTATTTAATTTTATTTAACTTATTTCTATTTAAACTATAATTCTTATTTTATTTTATTCTAACTATTTTACTTATTTTAAATGAGTAAAGCTAAAAATATTTTAAACATTAGCCAAATCCACTCATTTGTTTTATAAGCCGAACATCTAGTGTTAATTTAATAATTTCCTTTAATTGTAGATGACGCACGGGAGATTTAGAGAATTAAAAACCACCCCCAAACTACGCTCAAACTCAGAAAAATCAGATAGGTCCCTAAACTAAAGTTTTATTTTTCTTGTCTGCGCACTTGTTATGAAAACCATTTGTGTAGTGTACATTACCTATGCCCTTTTATGAATAATGAATGAAATGGAGCTTTTGAGCTCAACAATGCTATGAAGCCTTCGGGCACATGAATGTCAAGAAGCCTACGGGCACAAGAATGTTAAATGTTTACGTGCACGTTTATTTTTCGTCCGGACGCAAGTAATTCGTGATATGCATGCATGTGCCTGCCATATTGTTACAGTTTGACTAACGTGCGCAGTGGACCTACTGAGTAATTCATTAATCACGCTTTCCTATTTTTAACGAATTTTACAGATTAGGAGGCGGTAGAGGAGCAGGCGATAGTGACAATCAACCAAAGAAGTCAATTAGTTGCATTCCTTATTTTATTTAATTTAGCGAATGACTAGATATTGTTTTTTTTTAAATTTCTAGGTTATATCTTTATTTTGCAATATTATTATTATCCTTACTTTTTTCCCTTAAAAGAACAGTGTTTATTAGGAGTTGCTTACCAATAGCTATTGGTCTGAGAAAACATAAATATTTGTTTTAAAAATACTTACTTTCCGCATTATTTAAGTTCACGACATTTAGGAGCAAGCTTAGGGACATGAATCTAAGTAGATTCGGGACGTTACAACAAACATAGGAGAAAAAGCTTTTTAAATGGGGCATACATTTGTTTATTAACATTCACGTCTCAATATAATTAATGTTAGTCGCGTTTATAATCTTTTTGAACTAAGGATACACAACTCATTTCTTCCCACTCCCTCTCCTGATCTAATAAAGGTTGTCTCTTGAACCTTATAACTTTGTAATAGAAAGACAACAAATTCTCCACGGGTCAAAGTCATTCTTTTTTCGAACAAGTAATTCTTTACATGGGGCATACATGGTCAAACTAGAGAAGATTACAAAGACACATGGAAATATTTCAAATCTTGTCTTCAATAATTGATAGGAGTAGGTCACAAGATCTAGGTTCTAGATATTGAGGATGAAAAAATGGTAATGATTTCGTTAGGACAAGTTACCCGATCGCTGACACTTTTCAGAGGATTTGCAGAAGATATAAGCGTCTTTGAACAGTATTGGCCAGTAGAATCCACTTTCCAGTATCTTCTGAGCCGTTCTTTGTGGTCCGAAATGTCCTCCACAAGCATATGAATGGCAAAATGTGAGAATGGACTGAAATTCTGACTCTGGCACACATCTCCGAATGATTTGATCCGAACACCTTTTCCACAAATATGGGTCATCCCATATGTAGTATTTGGCATCACTCTTTAACTTATCTCGTTTCTCCTTGGATAAGCCTGCAGGGATTAACCTAGATGCGAGATAGTTAACCAAATCAGCAAACCAGGGAGAGTTTACCTCAGCAACAAATAGACTTTCGTCTGGAAAGGCTTCTTGCAATGGTGTTTCATTTTCTGTTCTTACAATCCTACTAAGATGGTCTGCCACAACATTCGCTACCCCTGATTTATCTTTGATCTCTAAATTGAATTCTTGAAGTAGGAGGATCCAACGAATGAGTCTAGGTTTTGCATCCTTCTTTGTGAGCAAGTATCGTAGAGCTGCATGATCTGTGAAAATAATTACTTTACTTCCTAAGAGATATGATCGAAACTTCTCTAAAGCAAAAACTACATATAAAAATTCTTTCTCAGTTGTGGTGTAGTTTGCTTGGGATTGATTCAATGTTCGTGAAGCGTAGTAGATCACATGTGCAGCTCTTCCCACTCTTTGCCCTAGAATTGCTTCCACAGCATAATCACTAGCATCGCACATTATTTCAAACGGAAGGTTCCAGTGGGGTGGTTGAATGATTGGCGGTGTTGTGAGTCGTTCCTTGAGTTCATCAAATGCCTTCTTGCATCTATCATTAAATTCAAATGGTACATCCTTTTGCAAGAGATTGCATAGTGGTGATATAATCTTTGAGAAGTCTTTTATGAACTTACGATAGAATCCTGCATGTCCAAGAAAAGATCGAATTTCCCGCACACTGGTGGGGTAAGGTAATGCAGAAATAATATCTACCTTAACTTTATCAACTTCTATTCCTCTTTCTGACACTACATGACCCAACAATATCCCTTGTTCAACCATGAAATGACATTTTTCCCAATTAAGAACGAGGTTAGTGTCAATGCATCGTTTTAAAATCAGTGACAAATTGTTCAAGCATGCATCAAAAGTGTCTCCCTACACTGAAGTCATCCATGAATACTTCAATGATTTTGTCAATGAAATCTGAGAAAATACTCATCATACAATGTTGAAAAGTTGCAGGGGCATTACATAATCCAAAAGGCATACGCCTATAAGCAAATATTCCAAATGGACAAGTAAATGTGGTTTTTTCTTGATCTTCGGGGGATATTGCAATTTGAAAGTACCCTGAAAAACCATCAAGAAAACGGTAATGTGTATGTCCAGCCAATTTTTCGAGCATTTGATCAATAAAAGGAAGAGGGAAATGATCTTTTTGAGTTTTAGCATTTACCTTCTGATAATCAATACATACCCGGTATCCAGTTTGTATTCTTGTCGGTACAAGTTCTCCTTCCTTATTTTCGATCACAGTAATTCCGAATTTCTTTGGTACTACCTGAACTGGACTAATCCAATTGCTGTTTGAAATTGGATAGATCATACCTGCCCCTAATAGCTTCAGAATCTCATTCTTCACAACTTTCATCATTGGTGGATTCAATCTCCTTTGGGCTTGCCTTGACGGTTGTGCTCCTTCTTCAAGTAATATTCTGTGCATGCAGACTGATGGACTTATGCCCTTGATATCTGCAATCGTCCATCCAATTGCTTCTTTGTGATCGCGCAAGACTCGAACCAATTTTTCCTCCTCCACCACAATTAACTTTGACGAAACTATCATAGGGAGTGTTTCTCCATCTCCAAGATAAGTGTACTTTAAGTGGCTCACAGAGGTTTCATTTCCAATTCTGGTGCCTGCACAATTGAAGGTAACAATTTGTTGGGAGGTTCTTCTAACTGAATGGTTTTGACATTATACCTTTGTGGATTGGTCATTAATAAATTCAATGTTGCGACTGTGTTTTCAATTTCGGCGGTAAGCTCTATCTCTTTATCTTCAACATATTCCAGTGATTCACAAAGTATTGTCTCTAACTCGTCTCTGCAATTAAGCTCAAAAACTCTTTCTACAATAGGAGTCATGGTGTTAATAGCATAAACTGTACAAATGTCACTAGGATGTTTCATTGCATCATAGATGTTAAATTGCACAATTTCCTTGTCAAATTCCATTGTTAGGATCCCATTTCTCACATCAATAATTGTTTGGGAAGTCCACAAAAATGGTTTTCCTAGAAATATCGGTGTGGAGTTAGGGGAGTGATCATCATTCATGTCTAAAACGTAGAAATCGGCTGGGAATACGAGACCACCTACTTGTACTAATACGTCTTCAACTACTCCATCTGGATAAGCATTAGATCGATCAGCAGGTTGAAGATAACACTTGTTTCAGTTAGCTTAGCCAATTTTAAGGAAGCATAGGTTGATCGTGGCATAACATTAATCGATGCTCCCAAGTCTATTAAAGCGCGATCTAACTTAGTATTACCAATTCGGCATGGAATTGTGAACATACCTAGATCTTTGAATTTTGGAGGTAGTTTTCTTTGAAACAAAGCTGAAACCATTTCTCCCATTCTTACTTTTTCGTTTCCCCTCAATTTCTTCTTGTTAGTGCAAAGTTCTTTCAAGAATTTGGCATAGCGTGGTACTTGTTTGATTGCATCTAACAAGGGAATGTTGATTTTTACTCTCCTAAATGTGTTCAAAATTTATGTTTCCTTTTCTTCTTTGTTAGCTTTTGCTAATCTACTCGGAAAAGGGGGAGGGATCATTTTAGTAATGACAGAGGGGTTAGGACATACCTCATTTTCTAACTTTTCTTCTTCATCTTCATGTGTGGGAACTTCTTTGTGTGGATTTTCTATCTCTTTTCCACTCCTTAAGGTTATAGCACTAACATTCTTTGGATTTACCTCAGGTTGGGATGGTAGCTTTCCTCCAGATTGTGCTTCTAGGTGATTGATGGCAGTTGCCAACTGACTCATTTGATTTTCCAAGTTTTGAATGCTCGATTTGGAATCCTGTTGGAATTTCATAGCGTTAGTTGCTAATGTTTTCACCATATCTTTGAGAGACATACCTGATGATTGAGGCTTTTGTTGAAATTGTCCTTGGGGTTGGAAATTTCCTTGCTGTTGAAACTGCCTTTGAGGCTTGTTGGCGAAGAAACCTGGAGGCTTGTTGGTTCCATAACTCAGATTGGGGTGATCTTGCCATCCTGGATTATAAGTGTTTGAATATGGATTGTACTGTTGCCTTGGGAATGGAAAATTACTTGTTGAATTCACTTGTTCATTGTTATCCACTTGCAGAACAGGACAAGCATCTGTAGGATGTCCTAGATTTGTACAGACGCCACATGCTTTGACTTGTGGATTGTTCCCTACAACAATTTGTTTGAAAAGATGGGTTAGTTCAGAAAGTTGGTTTTCAACATTGGAGTTACTTACCTCATTTACTCTTCGAATGTTCGGTTCCCGCTCTGTACTGAATTGTTGAGTGTTTTTAGCCATGTTTGAAATCAGTGTTCTTGCTTCAACAGGGGTTTTGTTCATCAGAGCTCCTCCACTAGCAGCATCAACCATGTTTCTGTCTGATTAACATAAGCCTTCATAGAAGTATTGCACTAGGAGGTTTTCACTGATTTGGTGATGCGAGCAACTTGCAATGAGCTTTTTGAAATGCTCCCAATACTCATAAAGAGTTTCTCCATTGTTTTGGCGTATTCCAGAGATATCTTTCCTAATATTAGAGGTCTTTGAAGCGGAGAAGTATTCTTTGAGGAAAAGTTGCTTCATTTGATTCCATGTTGTGACTGATCCTGGTGGTAAAGTATATAACCAATCTGTGGCGGCATCTTTTAGTGAAAAGGGAAAGGTTCTAAGCTTGATTTGCTCTTCAGTGATGCCTGGGGGTTTCATACTATCACACACCACATGAAACTCCTTCAAGTGTCGATACGGATCTTCGCCGGATCGCCCATGAAAAGATGGTAGAAGATGTATCAGATCGGATTTCAGCTCGAAAGCTTTACCTTCTTCTACGGTTGGAAATGTAATACACAATGGTCGTTGAGTAACTTCAGGAGTTGCCATTTTTTTAAGAGTTCTTTCGTTGTTGTTTTCCTCCACTTTTTGTTCCGTTTGTTTTGCTTGTCTTATTCCCCTTCGAATAGATTTCTCGATTTTTGGATCGAAATTTTCAAGAATTCGATTAGTAGATCGAGTCTTATGCATACAAGTGAATTTTTTTTTTTAAATTAATTAATAAAAGCAACTAAATTTGTTAACCGTTCCTTGGCAACGGCGCCAAAAACTTGGCATGATTGTTGCAGTACACCAAAATTTATTTTATTTCCTTACTCGGTTTCAAAACTACAAATTAATATAGATGTGGTAAGTAAGGGTCGAACCCAAGAGGAACGGTGTTTAATCTAGTTGATTTTATCAATTAATAAAGTAAATGGGGGTTTTGAGAAATTAGAATGAAATTCGAAAATCAAATGACAAAATATAAAATTAAAATAATTGAACTAAATATCTAGTTCTCGGGTCGGTTGTGTCAACAACTTGTGTTTATCTTTCCCATGCAATGTGATACTATTCCTTCTTCAATTTATCAACTCCAATTAACCAAGATGATCTGATTAATGAATTCTTCCTTAAGTGGATTAAATTAAAGTAAGTTCTTTAACTTAACATCTAGCTATTGGATAAGCCTAAACAAGTTCTTAGGATTTAATGCAAAGCCAGTATGAAATGAACGAGAAGAATGAGTTGAATTAGATGAATAATTTCACAAACTCGAATTAATGCATTTAGGTTGATTTGTTAATAAATATGCACGATATTCATTTTCTACTTTGGATTGGAATCTAATGATATTTACGAATCAAGAGTTCCAATCCTAGCATGTAATTTGAATTTATAGATTAATTGATTCAATTGGCCAAGGTGAATGCAATAATCACATAAACTCAAAAAGGGGTTTACAAGCATAACAAACCAACAAATTGAAGTGGAGCAATAGATAAAACGTTACTAAAGAGTTAGAAAAGATAACAACATGTTAGTTGAACACAACGTTCCCCTCGAACTAGATAGATAAGTCTAACTACTCATATTCGTGGGTTTCATACTTTTTAGCGAGTGTTCACCTTGTATCACCACTACTATATGATAGATTATACTTCACTATCATAAGTAATATACACAAAATATAGAAAACAAGTAAATAAATGCTAAGAATTAAATAGAGAAGTCTAACTACTCATATATGCGGGTTAAATACTTATAACGGCGTAACCGGCGTGTATCACCTCTGGAATATATGAGAAATTATCTTTCTCAAATATGAAAAATAAAAGAAAGAGAGAACTAGCGAAGAAATGCTCCGCTAATCATATTCATGGCCGAAATATCGTCGATTGATTATTCGAACCTAAATTAGGTTTTTTTTTTACTCCGCCGGAATATGAGAAACTAAGAACTTTCAAGCTAAAACTAAGAAAAAATGATGAAGAGAATTTTATTGAGAGAAAATTGGAGAGAATCATAAGCTAATTCTCTCTACAAGATTGTGCATTTTGAGCTTGAAAATGCCTCTATTTATAGGCAAAATATTGCAACAAAAAATACTAAAAAAATATAAAAGTGGCCTCCAATTAGTCTACCATGGTGTGCTCAAGTTGTATTATCTCAAAGGAGTCAAAATTGATCAAAATCCTCACCAAACTCCAAGTTGTACAGGTGTAGACGCAAATGGATGCAATCTGCCCAACTTTCAGCAACATACAGTTTGGTCCTCAACAGTTTTAAAAATTGACACTTTTAGTCCTTTTCTTCAAACGGCCATAACTTTCACTAGGAAACTCCGATTTGGAATCCGAAAAAAGTTTGAGAATCCTCTTTTGATGTTCTTCGACATCGCACAAGAATAATTGTAAAAACAACTTTTCATAAAATTGCATCGGATGCCCTCCATCTTTGATTCGCTTGCATTTTGGTCCTGAATTTCTGTTTTCATTCGATTTTCATCCATTTTGACTCCTTTTGATTCTTTGTGACCCTAAAAACCACAATAAAGGAAAAACACATAAAACGGAACATATAACACTAATAAAACACACAAACACGTAAAATAGAAGAGTTATTTAAGTGCTTTTCTAGCACTTATCAGGTAGCCTTTCAATAAAACTAAAGTTCAATGAGCTAATTACAAATATCTTGGCCATGGGTTATTTTAGCAACAAATTTATTAAAGCCATTTTTCTGGAATTTCAATTTCCACCGATCCAGCTCTTATGTGATAGATTTGATAGGAGTTTTTTTCTTTCTCCTTATTCATTTTTCCTTTTTTATCTCTCACTTAATACCACTGTCGTCATTATGCAAACCTCGTTTGTTTTGTGGTGCAATGTGTTGTTAAAATGGTGGTACTCAAATCGATTGATGGAAAACAATTAGTTTGAAAAATCTCATTTGAAATTTACGGACACGAGAAATTGCTGATTTGTAGTTGCTAGTTTAGTAATTTAATGATTAGTTTAAATTTTTTGTAGACAAATTTAAAATAGTTCCTTGTAGGGTTCAGTGAAATAATTGATATTTTTTTTTAAATCACTTTGGAAAGTAAAATTTGCATTCTGAGAAATTATTGTCCTCACTCCTTCCAAACACATGTGAAAACATCAATGTGCACAATACTAGCATACTATGCAAGTATTTGTACACTAGCAATGAAAAGATCCCCCGTTTGTTTCTACCATATATGGAACTAGCCTTGTAGGGGAACATTATTGATGTGTGTTCAATTTTCAACAAAGTAGGACATGAGAGGTAGAATTTTCAACATTGGCCTATATCATATACTTCACTGTTTACTACAAACGCCATAGAAGGCTTGCTCATACGGAGTTTCGCGGTTGGTTGAAATCTTCATTGCCATAAGGTGTGTTGCATGCTTCCTTGCTATTTTTTGAGTTTGTAGATGTTGATAACTAGTTTTCCCAACAAGCGTGTTAACTGATAAACAGCCTGTTAGCATCCAAATTCTTTCTCATTTAAATTCATTCTTTTCAAAATTCAAATTTGATCAAACAAATCATATCCATATATTAACTGTATTTTTAAATCTCCACCATTAAACTTCACTAATTCTCTCTCTTCCTATTCATAAAAATATATTTTAATTCATACGCTAACACACTCAAAGAGTACAGAGAGAGTACAGAGAGGCTATTCAATGACATTCATTAAGGGCTCATATGTATAGTATAGCAATACAGTTGGATACACCAACTTATTATCCTTTATATTTTTTAAGTTCACGTAAAAAAATTTTTGTTCCCCATAAAAACTGTAGCATATGCTGTTATTGACGAATCATTCGAGTAGGTGCACAGTTTTTGTATTCGTCAAAAAAATACTATGTCACATTTTTTTAACATTTTCGTTTTTTTACTACAGTGTCTTCAAATTTTGTTTATCCGTACGAAACAAGCTATTGTGTGATCATGTCAAGTTTGAATGATGTCCACGTTAAGAGCTTGGTTTCTTTTTTGAAGACTAATTGCCCTCAACAACCCCCAAAAGTAAAGTCTTTGAAAAGTGGAAGGAGAGAGGGAAAAAAAATGACAACAACTTTTTATGTTGAAAAAAAAAGGAAAAAAAAATTCAACTAACATTGTTTTTACAATGCACATCAATTATTTCTCAGATATACAAATGGAGATGCATGCCTTGTAATTGTGTATTTCTTTATTTCTTTTTAATTTTTTTTTTAAAAATGAAATTAACAAGTTAAAATACTGATCATTAAAGTATATATACTATAAACATTCATGCCTTGTGAAAACTGTTGCATATGTTGTTATTGACGAATAATTCAAGTAGGTGTACGGGTTTTTCTAGTAATTTTATTTATTGATTTATTTATTTTTGTGACATAAATTGGTGTTCGGTTTCCATAACAAATCATTTTTTTTATTTGCATGACTGTGCTTCCTCATAATTGAATGTCCGTGTCACTTTAGTAAAACAAAAACAGAAAAAGCAATAAAATTATGAATTTTTAAAATTATTTGGGGAAATCGTATATATTTCATATGCACTAAAACACATCCTGTTATGCTACAGACATGGATCAGTTCCAAGTGTTGTCAAACAAGTTGCATGCATTGAACGAAGACAATATGTAGTGGATACAATTTTGTAACTTCGCTATGTACGCGCCACAAGAGTTTCTAATGCCGTACACAAATTCTCCAATGATGGGTGATGAGAGATCAGGGACCATGATGGTAAAAAATGCATTGCGAAACCCAAATGTTTACTACATCCTTTTCTGAATGTACCCTGAAGTTTTCCTGATGTTCGGGAATCGTTTGATACAAGAACATGGCCTGGAGCCTACCATGAAGGTAGGGACCATGTAGCAGGTTGGAATTTTTATTTTTACCTTGGCACACAGTGTCCAACAGCATCTTACCGGGCGCGGGGTACAAGTTGATAAGACCTCACCCACAGTATTTACTAGGTGCGAGGTACCACTGGCTCGTAAACTCGAGACACCAAGCTTTCAGGGTATGGAAAAAAATGAAATTTGTAGTTCCCAAATTTACTCATGTCTAATGGATCGTTTAGCACTGTTAAATTCATATCAAATACAGGACTGCATAGGTGCCAGCGACGAGATGCACGTTAAGTATGTGCCACTAAAGGGCATAAGTGCGACTTTCTACGACTGGAAAAATTACCTTACATAGAATGTCTTGGCGGTATGCGACTTCAACTTGTGCTTCACGTTCGTTTCTCCTGGAGGGGGGGGGGGGGTTAATGCATGACAACGTCGTACTTCTAGGGACATGGACAAAATATGGTGACATTTTTCCTCACCCCAGCAATGAAAAATTCTATTTAGTAGATCAAGGCTACGCCCACATGGCCAGGAACATGGGGCCGTATCGGGGAGGAAATGTGAGGTACTATTTTTAGGAGTTTCAAAACACTTTCATAAAGGCAGCGCGACAACCTAAAAGTGCGAAAGAAGCCTTTAACTACATTCACTCATCTTGTAGGAACGACATTGAGTGGACATTTGGTGTCTAGAAGGTACGTTTCAATATCCTCCACCACATGCCTTCCTACAAGATGCGTCGGCAAGTCGACATTGTATTTGCCACAATGGCAGTGCACAATTTTATTTGCTTGTATCAGTAAAATGATGCTGCATTTGTTGATGCATGTCAAGATGACTTCATGCCGGTGGAAGATGACGAAGAAGAGGAAGAAAATGCAGAAACCCAAAATTCAACTTCACGTTGGGCAGCACACGATGCTTGGGAGGCAAGACCGATAGCTATTGCTGAGGTGATAGGAAGAACGTAAGCGGTTAAATCATGCGATGTGCGTGTAATTCATCATTATCGAAACTTATTTAGGTTGACATATGATTAACTGCGTAGAACACTCATTTCGTTGTTGATCTTATGTATTACGTAATAAGTGTGTAATGTTGCATTGGATCTTATTATTCTTGTGTACTATGTCGGATGCCTAAATAATTGCATCAGTTACAATCAAAATTTGTCAACTTTCCGGTGCTAAATTGATAGTGGAAGATGCCAGTGTTTAGGAAATACTCAGCCTTTACTGCAACAATGCAAACCTTGGGAATATTCCGGTGTAGGGTTGGTAACTTGGCGAACCTATAATTTATTATTTGTATCATTCCCTTGTATTATTTTTTTAACAAGAGACTTTAAAATCTTTTAATTCAAAATAAATCAAGTACAAAATTCTTGTACTACACTTTGTACGCATAAGCTATGTAGATTTGTCAGTAGTAACATCTATTAGGGCGGTCGACAAACTGTCCTATTTTTTTTTCTCTACTTTTTTTTTCTTTATTTTTTATTTTTTTTATTTTTGTATGTGTGTTTTGCATTCACTAGTTACTAATGCTAATAAGAAATTGTTAGAATTCAAAATATGTCCACAACGAATGCACATGTCTAGAATAATGTATACCCATGTTTTACGTACAAATTGACATCAATTGACATCAACTGACATCAATTGACATCAACTATTGAAATTGAAATTGATTTCCTTAAATCACTCTGTGTGTATTGGCATGCAATCACTTCGGTTACAATTTACAATATTCCTAATTGAATTATACGGTACTGGTAGTGTAAGGGATGGAGAGAAGTACTTATCCTACCCTATGTCCGTACGATGTAAAAAAGGACAAATAAAAAACAAAGAAGCATCTCGTTCCTATGTACGCCAAAGGTATTTAAGAAATTGCTGGACGCTCCAGTACGAGGAAATAGTTCGGTACATTAAATAACACCATATTACGCCATTTTGCTAGATGATGTGTCATACAGAGTGTAGTCAAACGTGTAGTCAACATTAACTGGATCACCATGACTTTTTCTTCTTTAACCTAAACTCGTATACTTTGAGAGAGACATTAACGTTTTTCTCTTCTGAAAAATCGTCCACATTTTTATGGTTGTCAAGGTCGTCACCCTTCTTTTGTGTGTTGATTGATTCTCCTTCTTCGTAGTCCGAATTTCCCTTTTTGGGAGGATCGACAAGTTGCTAGTACCTACATTCGTCGACCATTTGTTTTGTGCAACAATAAAATAGAAACCCTTTTATACGGAGAGTCTTTTTCAACCAAGAAACATTGCATCCAACCACACTTACATTCTGGACAGGTTACCTTGTCAGTACACTTGCTAGTATCGTGAAAACGAGACTGACAATGTAGACACATACCAATATTTTTTTACTGCCATTGAAGGCCTATGAGAAAATAAATTCATGAACGGTGGAAGAAAAACATGACCCACAACCCATACGAAATAAAAGTATCATTATGGTTGTTCATGCCAATATATGAAATTGTTTCCCAACGTGCAATGAAGAATCAACTTATCATGTATATATGTTCCCGAGAAATTTCAGTAATTCCGTCTCTATAAAAACATTTGATGCATTTTCATATTTCAAACAATCATAATATGTGCCGCCCGTAAATATGTCTCCTTTACATGTCAATATCAATTTATTTTTTGCTAGTAAATCAATGTTTGAAGAACACAACAATGGGCCATGTGTTGAATTTGAATTGAGCAAGCCTTCTAACTAGATAATTATGCAAACCATATGGCTTGGCATGTTTGTTACAACTGTAAGAAGGGGGAAAACGATATGTCGAGAAAAAACGATAGTTCCAACTCCGTTATAACAAGGAAGATACGCAAACAGAAACAACCAACACTATGCTTCAATTAAATATTGTGTACTGGTCCACTGCTCGACATTCACTTGGAATCCATAAATTTTGACTTTCAAAGTCAGATTCTCATTTTGGGCATGAAACTAGTTACTGTTCCAATAAATTTACCATTTTGAAATGTAACTACACTCTGCATTTCAACAGAAAAACTCTTTATATTGTCCATTCTTGCAATTTTATATGGTACACAATAGAGATTATAAACCAAGAGGCAACACGAAAATTAGCACATGTATAGAAGACAAAAACTTTCAAACCTCAGTTAATGTGTTGTTGCTGTTATACTCCTTTCGAGATTGACGAATTGTGCACGAATGTGAATTCACCGAGATTCCAACGGAATATGACACATCTATAATGTAGGCGCTGTTAACCATTCGCATTCTTCTGGATTTTTGGAAGTGTGACCTAAATCAAAAGGCCACGGAGATGCAGGGAGAGCATGTAACACCCCCTCAGCTTTCATATGAGATGTGATATGATGATGATGTATTTTATGATGAGGATGACATGTTTTATGGTGATGATGATGACATGTGTAACATGGTCAAATATGTTTGTAAGTGTAGGTGATATATTTGGTAATGTTATGGCCATTAGATTCAAGACGGGAAGAAAATTCAGGAAAACTATATTTACGGTCGTAAATGTCATAATTACGACTGTAATTGTGATGATACGGCCGTATGACATTTAGATACGGCCGTAACGTTGAGGCAGGGGAAATGTGGAAAGTTTTAAGATAGCTAAATACGGCCATATAATATCTTGATACGGCCGTATGTTGGTTCTACTGCCATAATAATTAAGGATACGATCATAATAGTGATAATGAAGAGAGGTGAATGTTCAGAGCCTTTGGTACGACCATATGGATTTCGATATGGTCGTATGATTGTCATTTATAGCCACAAGAAGGATTGTTAGGGCCGTAATTTTGTAATTTATGGTTGTAAATGCATTAGTTATGGTCGTAATTTTAAATCTGCTAAAACATTATTTAAGCCTTTCTTGACCATTTCTTAGATATATCTTACAATTTTCGACCCCAACACTCCCAAAACACCCTAAACCCTTACCCAAACACTTTTCCACCATTAGAGGAGGCTATTGGCTCATCAATCTTTCTTCAATCCCCATTGTTGGTACTTGAAGTAAGCGAGAAGAAGGAAGTGCAAGGAAGTTCCTAGCATCTTGTTGAGTGATTGCATCTCCTTTAATGTGGGTAATTATATGTATATTTCAAGTATATAAATGTAAAACTTGCATTTTCCGTGTGTGCAAGCTCGATTTAGGTGCTTTGAACTATTTGCCTATATGTCATGTTTAGAGGTTCATAAGATGGGTTATGTATGGGAATAGTATGATGTTCACATGATTGTGTACCTTGAAATGTATTAGAAACTTTGATATAATATCAAGGCTTGAAATGTTTGCACACGTATGCCATGTGAGTATGGGAATGTGATTGTTACTAACTATGTGCTTACCAATATGTAAAGGAAATGAGGTCTCATGGGGGAAGCCCCGCAAAAGGATTGAGACTTGGCCAATATGTTATGTTATGTTATATGAGGCGCCATGTCGTTGTGAGCAAATGATTCGCAACTGGGCTCAAAGCATGAGTCTGACATGCATTGCACTTGCATCTATTTCCATTGAATCTTTATGACTCACTATATTTCTTTTTATACATGTTAGGTAATGCGGGACGTGGCAAAAATGTAGGAGATGGCGGCGAGTCCTCCAGAGCCTGATGTGTGAGGATACGTGTAGGGGAAAAAGGAAGAAGCCAAAGATCCTGTATAAAATGTTTTGTGCTTAAGCCAAAAGTCACTCTAGTCGTTATGTATAAGTTAAATGTTCTTATGTACAAATATGTTTTCAAAAAAAAAAAACAAAAGAACTCGTGATTTTGGTAACGTTTAAAAGGTGTACCGCCAACTCTTGCTCCATTGCCCTGATATTATATAGAATAGGATGAGGCACTAGGCTGGCGTTACAGAGCATCTTTTTTTTTGTTTTTTTCAGATGGCCAATTGCGATACGTTGTTGCGTCAATTTTTTCGGAAGGGATCGAATGGATTTGAGGGTTATAACTGAGATTGGTGAGGAGAAGGTAAAGTAGGTAGGGTGGATTAACTAGGGTTTGAAAAACCAGTCAGAGGTGCACTATTTGGTCAAGCGGGTGGGTCGCTTTTTTTTCGGCAGTAAGAATCCATTCGGCAAAAATTCATTTTCAGTTGAATTTTTTTTGGATGGCAACAACGCCTATATATCCCTTTTGAGCTTCAAGAGCTATAATCATCCTTACTATATCTATTCTTGCAACAAGGACAAACACATCAATGTGGTCACGCCTTGTTATTGCATATATCCCTTGGGCACCAATCAAGCCTTGTACTTGTCCACCTCTCCGTCTTCCTTTAGCTTAGTTTTGTAGATCCATTTAACCCTAGTTTCCTTTGCACCAACTAGAGTTCAGTGCGCTGCGAAGTGTTGTTCTTTTCGACAGTATCCAGTTCAGGATCCGTAGTTGCTATCTATTTCTTACATTTCACTACCTCTTCAAGAGAAATTAGGTCAGTTGAAGTTACTAGTGCTACATTAGCCTCCACTTCTTCTTCCAAGAGACTTTCACCATTCAAATAATCTCCCATCCACACTGGAATACTTCAAATTCTTCATTCATTAGAGCTAGATGGCATGCCTTCATTTGAAAAGTGTTATGCCCCGCTTCATTATTTTCACTACAGCTTCACTCTCTTCTTCACCATCAACAACAGTAGTCTCATCATCGCCCCCCTCCAAATCAACTAATAATTGATTTTCATAGTTTTTATCCCAACTCCACGACTTATGTTCCTCGAACAAAATATCTCTGCGAATCTCAATCTTTTTAGCCACAAGATCATAGAGTCTACATGCTTTAGACTCTTCACTTATCCCCAAAACCACACAGGAGAGGCTCTTATCTTCGAACTTAGTTCTTATCTCATCTGGTGTGTGGACATATGCAATACATCCAAAGACCCTAAAGTGTTCAACCAAGGGATTGCTTCCACTCCAAGCTTCTTCTAGCATCATATTCTTCACTGGTAGTGTAGATCTTCAATTTGGAACATGTGTTGTCCAATTCACAGTTTCTGGCAAAAAAGTCTTTGGAATCCTTTTTTTGAATAACAAGCATCGAGCCATATTCATAATAGTCTAATTTATTCTTTGAGCCACTATGATTTGCTATGTAGTATGTGCTGTCCTCAACTGCTTTCTAATCCCATGCTTTTTGCAGAATTCATTAAATTCAATGAACGTAAATTGTCTACCACGATCAGGTCGTAGACATTTATATAAAAACATGTTTCCTTCAACAGAAGTCTTGTAATGTTTAAAAGTAATTAAAGCTTTAGATTTCTCTGCTAAGAAATAAGTCCATGCTTTGCTAGTAAAGTTGTCAATGAAGCTTATAATATACCTTTTCTGGTTGTTCGAAGTAGGTGATATAGGTCCACAAATGTTAGTATGTACAAGTTGAAGCATTTCTTTAGCTCTTCAACTACTCTTCTTTGGAATTGGATCTCGATGTTGCTTCCCAATCATGCAATCAGTACACACACTGGTTGGAGCTTTGAAATTAGGCATGCCATGTGCCAATTTCTTGCATTTGATAGTTCTTTGACTGTTGCGACTTAAGTATCCAAATTTGCAGTGCCATAAATGAGCTAAATCTTGTGTAGTTATCTGGAAAAAAAGCATACTTTTGGGACAGTGCAGTTGCAAGTAATACGAACATTGGGTTTGCACTCATTTTAGTTTGTAGTGGGAGACCTTTTTTTGGATGATATAGCTTGCATCGCCCATGTTGAATAAAAATGGCCAGACCTTTTTCTTGCAGCTGTCCAATTCTTAGGAGATTCTTGTTCAAATCAAGAATAAAGAAAACTTTAGTCACCACATGTATAAAGCCACTTGCCTTCAATTTGACATTACCTTTTCCCAACATCGACATACTTGAATTGTGCGGATGTGTTGGCAGGAGAACATGCCTCATAGGGCGCCATGGCATCGTCCTTTTTTTAAATTTTTTTAAATATCTACGTTAAGGGAGATAAATAATACATAACTGCCCTCTGATGGTGGGGGACTCATATGGGCCCTACTATTTTTTCCCCAAAAAATGGGGGTGTTGGCACCATATCCTGCCAACTAAGATGGCAGGAGATCTTTACTAACTTGAATTGTTCCCTAACTTCACCATTTGTCTAATGTCTTGACTAAGATCACAAAACATAGTTTTGTTGCTACACATGTGATTGCTACATCCTAAATCCAAGAACTAGACATCTTCTCTTCTCACCTCATTCGTCTCCACGTATGCCATTAGCAACATTTCTTCTTCCCTTCCAAACTCTATGTAATTTACTTCCTTATCCCTATTTAGACATTCGAACCGAAAATGTCCAAGCTAATTGAAACTGTAACATTCTATAGTTGTTTTGCTTTAAGATTGGCATCCTTTGCCCTTCGTCTTCCTCTAAATAATCATCATCCTCAATCATTCCCCCTGCAGTATCTTAAGTGGTTATTTTTAATGATTTCTCTTCTCCAGTGTGCCTTTGAAATTTTTGTTAGTAAACCATTAACAAACTTTGTAATTCATCAATTCAGAGTTGATCAATATCTTTTAATTCCTCAATGGAACAAATAACATAGTTGAACTTCTCGCTTAAGGAACAAAGAATTTTCTAAACCATCGTGACACCCTGTATTTGTTCTCCATACGCTCTCAACTTGTTGACTACAAACATCACCCTTGAAAAATAATTCGATGCTTTTTCTCCAAAGAATATTTGGGGCTACTTTTTTAAAAAGCATGTAATTCTATGAACAAATTGAAAGAGGATTGAAATGGAAGGACAACAGACTATAACTTTACTCAATTAAAGTCAAAGTCAGATTGAGGATCTTATTTCTTATTCCAACCCTAACACTTCATGGAGAGCGCGACACAAGGGAGAAGGAAATGGTCTCGGCCACCTGTGCCACTTTTTGCCAACAATCGAAGCTTCCGTCGGTGGCGAGTGTAATTCCGTGTCCACAGCGGTGGAATCAAATAGAGAGGAAGGGAAAAATACTGTGAAAGTTTGATACTTGAAGAAGAATTCGACAAAATTGGAGCCAAATTTCATCAATTAGACTTGGGTATTCAATTTTCTACACCAAACTATCAATTTGGAAATGAAAAAGATGAAAAGTGATTATGAAAAATTGGGACAGCCATGGCGAAGAGTCTATTTGCATATTTCTTAAATTTTCGTGATGGGTGTTTAAGTTGCATATTTGATTTATATTAAATTATGCTTTAATGTATGTTTATTATGCTTTAGAATCGTATTTATGTTGTTTTGTTTAATTCTATGGGCTTGTTCGTTTCGCTATAAATCCAGGAATCCCATTCAGTGGGCCTTTTTTGCTCCTAACGGGCAAAGTAGCCCCCAATTAAAAAACAGAATTTGGTCAACAAGTGTGGCCATTGAAACTTCTTCCCCTTCTGTTGCTATAGTGAGAACCCACTGAACCCACTTGATTTTGGTTTGTGGTGAAACAAACAAGCTCTATAGTAGGAATTGAGAAGAACACGAAAATAATGAATTCGGCTAAAATTTGGAGCAATTATACCAACAAATCGAGGTTTGATGGCGGTTTGATTCAAATGAACATATTTTTTTCCAGTGATACAAGTTGAAATTGGAAGTCACTATTTCCTAAAGAATTGTGTCCTATTGAATCTAGTTTCTAAAATACTTTGAATCAACTTAATCAGACATAAGAATAAAACGTTATGCCCAAAATACTGAAGATTTCGTACTAGAAAATTTTCAAAAAAACCAGTTACGATAGTCAAAGTTCCAACTATGTCCATAACTTTTAAAATCAGAAAAATAAGAAATTTTGAAAAAGTTACTTACCAGTGTAACCTCTAAAACTTACGGCTGTAATTCCCTGAGTGATGAAAATATCTTTTTTGATTAGGACTCGGTTTTGGGCTTTTTTGGATGACTTTCAAGGCACGTTTTAGAGAACTTTTGGAAACCTATTTGAGCTTATTTTAGGATGCATTGAGGACAATCAATACACCATTAGAGAAGAGAAAAATAAAAGAGAAGACACACCACTGAAGAACAAGAAAACCGAGATTCAAGAGCAAAAATTGAAGATCAAGAGCAAGGACTTTGTGCTTTTCTCATGAAGATGCAAGGCTAAACTTCTTCTACCTAGTTCGAGGGGATGTTAATGTTAATTTTTTTTCTTTACATCTATTGTAGTAACGTGATCTCTACTCTTTTAACATTGTTAGGTCGTTCTATTTTTATTGATTTGCGACAGTTGATAATTGGATTTGAGTATTTCTTGTCATATTGCAAAAGTTAGAATATCAATCCGTAATTGCTGATCTTTCTATTTCATTGGCGGCAACTAACGATCGTGCATCGTTCGGGATAATGAAACATAGGCCAACTTAATTGAGCTTGTGAATTAAAAGCCTAGTTTAGCCTATTTTCCTAGTCACCAGAGCTATCTTTGTATTAAATCTAGAAAGCTTGTTCTGGGTTTTCCAAAGTCTAAGAACTAATTGAAGAGCTTGTTTTAATTAGTTGCAATCGAGGGAAAATTTGGGTAGTTAGAGTTCGTTGATTACCCAGGGTTAAGAATTTGAGGGATAGTAGAAGCATGTTGTGTTAGATTTGAGAAATCAAAGTTGGATTCAATCGATCTACGAGGAATGTGTTTTCTCTACTTCACTTTCATTGACCATTATTTTTTTACATTATTAGTTAGTTTTTCATTTTTATTCAATTGCAAACCAAATTCCCTACCGTTATTTAGCATATTACTTGAATTGACCAACCATTCTCTGTGGGTTTGATCCTCACTTGCCTCTTCTACAGAATTATTATTTTAAACCGAGTGAAGTGTTTTTATTTGGTGCTTGCGATGGCCACCAAATTTTTGTGCCATTGGCGGGGAACGGTATAGTTAACTTGAGATGGGCAACCTCAAAAGTTGGACTTTTGACGCGAAAGGATTTCAAGTCAAGTTTAGCATGTTTGTCAGGGTGTCAAGAGCTTCATTGAAAGTTTCATGAAGTGGGTTGCTACATATCGAGCTAATGACTATAAATAAGTGCTTAATCGGAGGCAACCTATTCTCTATCATTTTTTCATTTTCATTTGTTTTAAAGTTCTTAGGAATGCATGTACATTTTAGCAATTGCATTAATTAAGCACGTTTTGTTTTATTTTTATTTTACCATTTGTCTCAGGACATGTGCCCCATTAGACCTAATGGAACGCGGTACAACTAATAACGCTGACTGTGGTGATTTCTCCACTTAAAACCCATCTACAAAGCACATAGATATCTACAATTTACCCTCATCCTCTCTCCCAAGGAGTTTCTTGTGCCACCTCTTTATTATACTCTATGTGTTCTATATTCGAAACAATGTTGAATTTAAGTGTGGAGGTGGAATGATTATGATTTCTATTCTTTTCTTGAGTTGTGTTTTAATACATGATATGTTTGTGCTATGTTGGCTAGTTTGTTTTGTGTTTAATTTTTAGTTTTGTATTTTGATATTGTTTATTATTATGTTTTGTTATTCATAAACTTATTCAAAAAAGATTTGAGAAGTAGCTTAGCCAGAATTAGAATCTCAAGTGACGAAATTGTTGAAAATAATTTTTTTATCCTTTTTTCGCATGACTGGCTATTCTTTAGATAACTTTAATGAGGTAATGTTTCATTGTTTTATGGGCATAACTGAAAATTGAGCTTTGTTGAAAATATTTTTCCTTAGTTAAACCAGTTTCAATGTTAATATCTTGACTATTTGAATGTTTTGCTCAAGGTAACCTGAAAGTGTTAATTGTTAGCAAGATGGAGTTAAGATTTCACGGTTTCTATTTTTTTTGTGAATGTATCTTTTGTTGACGGAATTTAGATTTTAGAGTTTGGATTGAACATTAACCTATGTTGGGAATGAAATTTTGAGTTGAGTGGTTATTGAGTTGATGAGAGGACTATAGGCAAAAGATGCCTACCCCAAGAGAGTGAAAAATCGTTATCGAGTAATTTGGTGCTACTCATGACCAATGTTTAGAGGATGATCTACCTGTGAAGAAGGCTACCTCTTGGGATCATAGAGCGAAAGCTACCTATGAGGTAAAAGTTGGAAAGAAAAATTCTGAAAAGAGAGAAATGTTAAAAATAAAAAAAGAAAAGAAAAAAAGAGAACAAAATGAGACAGTGAGGAATGAGAATAGAAAACACTCAGAGGTTTGAAGTGCTCGGTCTAAACTTTAACTTAATTTTGTGGTACTAACAGTTGGTAGTTTTGGGTGAGCAGGGTACACTATCTAGGATCCTTGGGAATATTTAAAGTAAAAGTGGATTCATGAGAAGTGTAAGCACATAGATGACCACTTTGGGAATGGGTTTGATTTGAGGCAATGCTAGATTTTCTTTTGTACTCAGATAAGATTGGAATATTAATCTCGGTTGTGCTCACTCACATGCCAGTTTTGTAGTTGAACAGTACATGTTTTGTAAAGAAAACCGTTGTTTGAGAAACTTTTTATTAGGTAAACTATGCTGGAACTTTAAGAGAATGAATGGACAGTTGTTTGTCTCATGTATAATCGAATGTTTAAGTGTTAGTGTCTTGTGTGTTTGTGTGTCTTTTATTGTTGTTTTGTCTTGTTCATTGTTCACAGACGAATAATGGTTTAAGTGTGGGGGAGTTTCAATGGTGTTTAGTTTGCACGTTAATTTATGTTAAATTATGTTTTAATCCGTGTTTATTATGGTTTAGACTCGTATTTATGTTATTTTGTTTAATTCTAAGTTAGGAATCGAGAAGAACATGAAAATAGTCAATTTGGTTTAAATTTGGAGCAATTGTACAAACAAATCGAGGTTTGAGGATTCGCCTGATTCAAAGGAACACATTTTTGGCAGTGATGCAAATCGAATTTGGAAGGCCACTATTTTCTTGAAAAATTGTAGCCTATAAAATTTAGTTTCCAAAGAACTTTGAATCAGCTCAATCGGATATGGGAATCAAAAGTTATGCTAAACTACTGAAGACTGAGTGTGTTGGAAAATTTTCAAAAAATCAGTTACGGCTGTAACTCTTAAAAATGGGAAAAATAAGAAATTTTCAGAAAGTCACTTACGGGGTGTAACCTCTAGAACTTAGGACGTAACTCCATACGCGATACAAATTACTTTTTCAATTAGGACTTATTTTTGGGCTATTTTTGGGAGACTTTCAAGCCACATTTTAGAAACCTTTCGAGACACCTATTTGACCCTATTCGACGGGACTTTGATGTCCAACCCATTGTTTTCTTCACAGCTATTTTAGTAATGTGATCTCTAATCTTTTAACAATTGTTGGATCCGTTCTATTTTTATTGATTTGTGACAATTAATCTTTAACTCAATTTGCGCATTGATTTGAATATTTCTTATCATATTACTAGAGCTATAATTTCAATCTGTAATTACAGATCTCTCCATTTCATTAGCGGAAACTAAGGGTCGTGCATCGTTCGGGATAATCCAACCTAGGGCAACTTAATCAAGCTTGCGATTTAAGAGCCCAGTTTAACCTATTTTCCCCATCATCAAAGCTAGCTTTTCATTAAATCTATGGAGCTTGTTAGAGGTTGTTCAAAGTCTAACAACTAATTGAAGAGCTTGTTTTAATCAGTTGCACTCAAGGGGAAATTCTGGTAATCAGAGCTTATTGATTACCTAGATCAATAATTGGAGGGACAGTAGAAGCACGTTGCATTAGATTTGTGAAATAAAAGTAGGACTCAACCGAACAGAGAGATAGGTGTTTTCTCTACATCGCTTTTATTCACCATTATTTTTTTGCGTTATTAATTAGTTATTAATTTTTTTTATTCAATTTCTAACCAAACCCCTTACCTTTATTTACCATATTACTTGAATCAACCAATCGTTCTTTATGGGTTTGACCCTTACTTGTCGTTTCTACATAGTTATTGTTCTAAAATCGTGTGAGGTGTTTTTATTTGGTGTTTGTGACAGCCACCATTTTGCCCCTTTTTTCTTTTTTCTTTTAATAATAGTAGCATAATCAGAGAACAACATGGGTGAATTGGTTTCAGCATTTGAATGGTTTGTCTTGAAGGATTTTGATTGCGTCAGTTGTTGTGCTGTTTGTGTTAATATTGTGTTGGGGAATTCAATTGAAAATTTTTTAGGCATTAGGGAATAAAGCAATCTCTATGTGTGCGTGTTTTTACATTGTGTGTGTTACATGAATTGCAACAGTGAAGAAAATGAAAAACTATTTACTTGGTTTAGTCTATGTTTGTTTTCTGCTAAGAAAAAAATTGGATTCCTTTTCTGTTGATGTGGATTCTAGAGAAGCTCCTGAGGCAGAGAGAAAACATTAAAAATGGAAACCATTCAATAGACCCTCTCTTTTGTTGTACTTTTGAAGTTTTTATCTTAATAAAAATTTTCAAATTCTTATCCAAAAAAAAAGATGAGAAGTGGAAGACATTTGTTGTGGAGTATCTAGAGGAGTCTTGAAAGAGAGGATCTCAACAACCATGTGGTTGGTAAGAAATGCTAATGGCAAAATAACATCATCCCAAAAATGTGTAGGTATATAAGTAGTGAATACAAGGAGTTGAAATATAATGCGGAAATATAATTGAATAATAAGATTGATGTACTAAATAAGATTATCATCACTCCTTAATATAGGAATACAAAACCTAGGTAAATAAGGTAAGTAGACAAACTAGAATTATTGAAAAATAACAATCCTAAAATAACTGGATAAGAAAGCAAAAAAATTGTACTCGGGTGGATAAGAGAGTAAATTCTTTTGTACGTGAAGGAAGGAAAGTGAGATTGTCTCTGTTGTTCTTACAGTTTATGAAACTCCGTCACTATTGAGCTTAAAATGATCCTCATCTGTCCTACATATCCTGAAGTCCCATTACAACCCAAAAAGACCTTTACTTGTATGCACACACTTGAATGCTTCAATGTGATCGATTAGCAAGCATATGGTAAGATTGTTCTATGCATCAACATGAGAGACTGATGATACCCCTTGAAAACATGTCTTGTGTGATTTGAGTGAAAATCTGGTAAGGGTACTTGATCCCATTACATGTACAAATTCGGTGGTTAGAAATGCTAGTCTAATAAATAAATAAATAAATAAAAATAAAAAAATATTTGAAGGTGATAACTCTTGAGACCGGGGAAATTTTCATGAATAAAATTCTTACCATGGTTTTCTAACATGTATTGCTTTTATTAAATTATTTTGGTTTCCAAAATCATTGCTGCACGAGATCCTGAGGATCATTTGATAAAATACAGAGTGTTCTACGAGGGGTGTAAGAAACAAAATGGCTAGTTGGGAAGGGTTTGCAATTTTGAGTTTTGATTTCCAATTTTAGTCGGACTATTTTGGAAAGAATTCATTGGTTTTTGGATATTCACGGCTAGTGAACTTGTCTTTCTAAGGGGTATATTTTTTTGTTGTGTTGATCGAGAGTGAACAATAGTCTAAGTGTGTGGGAATTTGATAAGTGCTTGAAAAATACTTTATTAATTCTCGATATCATTTCTGTTTGCATGATAATTATTTTATAAGTTTGTTTTTATGTGTTTTGTCCATTTTCATGTCAAATGGCCAAGAAGAGTTGAAAGGAGCTTAAATGAATAAACAAAGTAAGAAAAATGGAAATCAGCAACTCGAATTCATTGGACAGCCTTCAGTGTTTGGATCATAACTTGAGCTAGAAATATGGGATTTACCTAAGTTTAGTGCCAAAAGAAAGATAGCTTGATTATCTACAAATATTATCTCTGGTCTCTTAGGCAAAATCGGTGGAAAAATGGACGAAAATTGGGTTTGAATACAGCATCATGAACATCCAATGTATCCAATATCAACGTTTGGTGCAAATGCCATAACTTGGCCTACAAAGATCCAATTAGTGTCAATCCACCACTAAAAGAAAGATAACTTAATGATCTACAACAACTATTTCTGGTCCTAAAGGCAAAAAGCATCATTAAAGTGGTCAAAAGGCATGAGGAAGTAGAGTGAAAGTGGAAGAACAGCTAGCACATGCATAGTTGAAAGATTCCTTTGGTGCCTATAAAAGGGCAAAGCCATTAAATCATTCCTCACTTGTAAAAATACTCTCATATCATAAATTCCTAGTGTTATATTTCATTGTAGTAATATCCATCTTTTATATCTAGGTTTCTTTTGTATCATATTTTGAGTAAAAGTGTGAAGAGTTTACGTGTGAATAAAGTTTAGGAGATTACTTAAATAGCCTTTCATATTTTGGCAGAATTATATTTGAAATGTATATTTTGGCGAGAATATGATTGGCTAGGCATCTCGATCTAGTTCAAGGGGACATCGCTGTTCAAAACTTGCTATCCGATTAACTCATAAGTGACGTTGTTCTTATGCTCTTATTCAAATTGGTTTATTTTTCTATTTTATTTTCTTGATAATATGACTTTAGTTAGATTTGGCCAATTGAGTTAAAATTCTATTATCAACTTGTTAGAATAAAAGTTTCAATCTGTACTTGTTGATTTCTCTAATTCATATGTAACAACTAATGATCACGTATCGTTGGGAATACCAAACCCTATTGTTAAACATTTCCTGCTGATTGAAATGTTACTCTAAGTTTAACTTGTTTTCATAATTCTTAAAGCTAGCTTTTGTATTAAATCTAGAGATCGGGCTTCTAAGTTATCCAAAAGTCTAAGGACTAATTGAAAAGCTGGCCTTCAATTAGTTATACTTAAGGGAAAATGCGAGTAATAAAGATGTGTAATTTACTATCTCAGGATTAAATATTTGAATATAAAATATAACACGTTACGATTAAATTGGATATGCAAGTGGAGGCTCGATTGAACTAAGAACTAGATAATTTCTCTCATTGGTAAAACCCTCTTAATTGTTATTTTATTGTGTATTCATTATCTACTCTCTATCTACTAAAACCCCCCAATCATACTAGTTAGCATAAGTCTACTAAAATTGACTAACTGTTCTCTGTGGGATCGATCCTTACTCACCACTACTACATTAATTTGCAGTTTTCAAAATCGAGTAAGGTAATTAATATATGGTGCATCAACTTAATGCGTGTTGTGATGCACAAAATATTAATTACCTTACTCGATTTTGAAAACTGTAAATTAATGTAGTAGTGGTGAGTAAAGGTCGATCCCACAGAGAATAGTTCATCAATTTTAGTAGACTTATGCCAACTAATATGATTGGGGGGTTTTAGTAGATGGGGAGTAGATAATGAATACAAAATAAAATAACAATTAAGAGGGTTTTAGCAATGAGAGAAATCATCTAGCTCTTAGTTCAGTCGAGCCTCCACTTGCATATCCAATTTAATCGTAATGTGTTATATTTTCTATTCAAATATTTAACCCTGAGATAGTAAATTATAGATATTTATTACCCGTATTTTCTCTTAAGTATAACTAATTGAAGGTAAGCTTTTCAATTAGTCCTTAGACTTTTGGATAACCTGGAAGTCCAATCTCTAGATTTAATACAAAAGCTAGCTTTAAGAATTAGGAAAATTGGTAAAACTTAGAGTAACATTTTAGTCAGCTGGAAATATTTAACAATAGGATTTGTTATTCCCAACGATACGTGATCATTAGTTGTTACGTATGAATTAGAGAAATCAACAACTACGGATTGAAACTTTAATTCTGACAAGTTGATAATAGAATTTTAACTCAATTGGTCAAATCTAATTAAAGTCATATTATCAAGAAAATAAAATAGAAAAAAAAAACCAATTTGAAGAAGAGAATAAGAACAACATCACTTATGAGTTAATCGGATAGCAAGCTTTGAACAGTGACATCCCCTTGAACTAGATCGAGATGCCTAGCCAATCATATTCTCGACCAAAATATACATTTTAAATATAATTCCGACGGAATATGAAAGGTTATTTAATCAATCTCCTAAACTTTATTCACACTTAAACTCTTCACACTTTTATTCAAAACTAGTATTGCACCCGTGCGATACACGGGCTTAGTATAATTTACTTATAATATCATTAAAATTATTTATTAGGTAATAGAAATGAATAAATATAAAATTATCCCAAATTTGAACTCCATAAATATTAAAAATTTTGAAATATTTGTTTGAAAATAGCATTCATCGTCTAATCCGTTGGCTTTTCATGTTTGTCATATATAATAACCTTCAACCTTTCAATCCTACACGATTGATAACTTTGAATATTGCCATGTATAAATACCGGCTTTTTTAACAAAAGGACGACTTGCGAAGTAATTACCCTTGACTTTTGCTAATAGTCATATCATATGATACAATCAATGGGAATTATCTTATCTGAAACTTGAAAGATAATTTGGTATCAAACAGAGTCAAAGGTATTTTTGGGACAACTTTTTGATGTGCATTGGTATCAGAAAAAATTTAGGTCACAATAACATTTTTTAACACGTTTTTTTTTATATTTTAAGTTTTGGATAGTTTATGCGATGTGGATTATATATCATGTGAAATGATGAGATCTCTATACAATGTATTTATAGGTGAAACTCTGCATATTGATTTTTCAGTAATGGTTTTGTAGAATAATTGAAAATTTTATTTTTGTCCGATTTTCCTTTAATTAAATATATGCATGTATTTAATAATTATTTTAGTAATTGACTCTTGTCAGTATATTTTATCTTTGAGCAGTTGTAAAAACTAACATTAAAGAATTTAATTTTTTTCAAAAAACCCGTAAATTTCAGCTGATGTAAACGCATAAATTCATGCCCAATTTGTAAAAATTACATTTATTAAAATTTTTTTCCATAGTTATATAATAATAACAATTTGATTTTCGTTTTTCATGTATTTCATATGCAAGAGTATTTAATGCCCCATTATTTTCAATAAACCTATTAATTAGTGTGGTTTTCCTAAATTATACACTCTTAAACGGAAATAATAATGAATGCATTTTCCAAAAATTGTTATTTTTATTTTCTTTAGCATACGTGTTCCACATTAGCAATGTCCAACGTGTCTCTTTTACTTTTAATAATAGTTAGATTTTATATAAAATTAATTATTTAATTGAAAAATTAAAATGTATATAAAGGAGTTAATTCTCATTTTGAGAATTAATTTAATTGGTATTGTAAGTTATAACATTAACCTATTATCACATTTTCATTAATTCATATAGGACTAAATATAAAAAATAAAAAATTAATTTTACATAATTGTAATTTTTGGCCAAAAAATGAAGAGATGATTAAATCATAGTTTTTAATAATTGTTTTTTAAAACTGAAAAACCACCGCCAATCATGGGACTATGTAAAGTTAGCATTTCAACTTTTTTTTAATAAGATATCTGTATATATTGTAAGGTATAACTTTGATCTCTTATCACATTTTCATTAACGCATGTAACACAAATATAAAACAATTATAAAAATTTATCGAAAATTAGAATACATATACAAACATAAAATGAGGAAACAATACTAAATAAGAAAAGTAGAATAAATTAAATAATAAAAATAATTAATCACTGAAAAAATACCAAATATGGCATTGCCATATAGGCACTTTATCTAGCTGGCACTTCAAGTTTTATTATATTAGGATTTCAACTATATACATAGTTTAAAAATTATAATATATATATATATATATATATATATATATATATATATATATATATATGCACACACTAAATAAGAAAATAAAAATAAATTAAATAAAGAAAATAAAATAATTAAACCTATATTTAATGTTTGTTCGCGAATCAGGTTTTTTTTTATATTTATAATAATAAATGATTGTCAACTTGGAAATAAATAAAAAACAGTAAATATGGAAATAAAAATAAATTAAATAAGAAAACTAAATTATTAAATGTCATTTATGTTTGTTTCTAAATAAGGTTTTTTAAAAAAATAACTAAAGGAGTGCCAACATAGCACTGTGCCTAGGTGGTACTCCTCTTTTTATAATGTAAAGATGTTTTTTAAAATTGAAAAACCACCGCCAATCGTGGGACTGTGTAAAGTTAGAATTTCAACTTTTTTTAAATAAGATATCTATATATATTGTAAGGTATAACTTTGATCTCTTATCACATTTTCATTAATGCATGTAACACAAATATAAAACAATTATAAAAATTTATCGAAAATTAGAATACATATACAAACATAAAATGAGGAAACAATACTAAATAAGAAAAGTAGAATAAATTAAATAATAAAAATAATTAATTACTAAAAAAATACCAAATATGGCATTGCCACATAGGCACTTTGCCTAGGTGGCACTTCAAGTTTTATTATATTAGGATATGATACAAAAGAAAACTAGATATAAAAGATGGATATTACTAGAATGAAATATAACAGTAGAAATTTAGGATATGAGAATGTTTTTACAAGTGAGGAATGATTTAATGGCCTCGCCCTTTTATAGGCACCAAAGGAATCTTTCAACTATATATGTGCTAGCTATTCCTCCACTTTCACTCCACTTCCTCATGCTTTTGACACTTCAATGATGATTTTTGCCTTTGGCACTAGAAATAACTATTGTAGATCATTAAGTTATCTTTCTTTTGGCAGTGGATTGACACTAATTGGATCTTTCTAGGCCAAGTTATGGCATTTGCACCGAAAGTTGGCATTGGATATGCTGGATGTTCATGATGCTATCTTCAAACCCATTTTTCGTCCATTTTTCCATCGATTTTGCCTGAGCGACCACAGATAACATTTGTAGATAATCAAGTTATCTTTCTTTTGGCACTAGAATCAAGTCAATCCATAATTCTAGTTCAAGTTATGATCTAAACACTGAAGGCTGCCCAGTGAATCTAAGTTGCTGATTTCCATTTTTCATGCTTTGGTTATTCATTTAAGCTCCTTTCCACTCTTCTTGGCCCTTAGACATGAAAATGGGACGAAAACACATAAAGCAAACTTATAAAATAATTATCACACAAACACAAATGATATTAGAGAATTAATAAAGTGTTTTTTCAAGCACTTATCACTAGACTTCTATTCTACCTAAAAATACTTTCCAACACACCCCTTCAAGTTCATGTACCGATTGCACTCAACTTGGATGGTAATGCATGGAATGTAGAATTGTAGAGTGGTAGGATGGCTGACTACTTTTGACCGGTTGTCAGATCGACTACTTTTGACCAGTTGTCAACTCTCATTATACTCTATCATCAAATGGTAGCCAATTCTAATTGCAACTCCAAATAGCCAAGGGCCCCACACCCCATTTTATCTTGGACTAAAATACCCTCAGGCCAAATACCCAAACCATCCTTTATATTTTTTACAACTGCTCATTCATCCCTGGTTGGCTGACCGAGAAACTGCTGGTTCAGCCAATGTTGGATGAACAAGCAGCTGCTGGTTCATCCAATGTTGGATAGACCAACATCTGCTCGTTTATCTAAAATTGGCTGAACCAGTAGTTTCCCATTCATATGAAATTGGATGAGGCAAAAACTCCTTGTTCATCCAATGTTGGATGAACAAGCAGTTTCCTATTCATCCAATGTTGGAGGAACGACTCGTTCATCCAACGTTAGATGAACGCACAACTCCTCGTTCATCCAACGTTGGATGAATAGTAGCAATTTAGGGATTTGGTTTGTTGGGTTTGGCATTGTATTCAATTTTGGTGCCACATGCTTACACCTTGTGTGCCATATAGGTTTCAAACACGCAATCTACCGAGGTAAGTGTCGCTGGCCCTATCCACTATAAGTCAGTAATTGATTACACGATGGAGTTCACTACATATGAATTGTTTGAATCCCACCAAGCTTTGCTGAATTGGGCATGTAGCACAGGGAAACGTCTTAGCATTGTGGTTGTTATTAAGAGATCTAATAGCGGAGATGCCAGTAGGTAGCCTCAACACGACTGATGCTAGTTGAAGAACGTTGGTTGAACAGAAACAAAGTTGTTCTACTGGTCCTGGTTGATGAACATGAACTGTTATTGAAGTCGATGAACATCTGCTGTATCTGTATTTGTAGATTTAAATGCACCTGTTGGCAACCAACAACATCCATGATTTAAAATGTATATGTAAATGGAGACAACACGACCACTTTACCATTAAGGACTTCATATGTTACCTAGTTCAATTGACTGGCACAAATGATATAGTACTCCGAACAAATGTATAGCAATACAAATAGTGTATCATTCAGAGACCTAAGTACAACATTATCAATCAACGACGTCTACAGCGTGCAGCTGGGCCCGCTGATGATTCTCTTCTAGATGAAGGCTACCCAGACGGACGAACGTCATTCCTACATGAGCGTCATCCAACGTCATTCCCCACAATGCAAGATACACCGCACGAACATTCGGCATCTCTGTGTCGCAAGTGTGTCTACCATCGTTTACCTCCCATCCATCTACCAATGGCTGAAAAATATTACGTGCTGTGTTGATCCACTGCCATATCTGAGATGCGTCGGCCGCAATGTCCCAGGACGGAATCCAGAATGGTGATGTGAATTTTGGGCCGTGGATGGCAAATGTGCTAGTACCATGGCATGTAATCCGGCTTTTACTCCTAGGGATCGTCTGCCATGCGACGACGATGACACTCTGATAATAAATGGCTACTCGCATCAACAAACATACGGCCAAGTGCGGCCCACAAGGCCTTGTACTGTAGTGCCACTCGATCACCTCTTACCACCTCTAGTGCAAAACGGGGCAGCGGGATTGTCTGTACATATTCGAACTGTCGCAAGACGCGATCCGGATGGTGTGGCTCCCTAATGTCTCCTCAATCGATGTATCCTTGGTACCACACCACTTCATGCCATGGGAAATGTTGTCGATAATCAACATACGGGTCCCACATGACTTGCAATTGAATAAAACGATACATGTTAAACGAATCGGTGCACGAGTCGGTGAACATTGTCAGTTGTAATATTTTTGTACTCACCTTAGTCGCCTGCATCAAATCCAGCATCTCTCTGCATGATTAGATGCCTACCGCAGTATATGCAGCCTGTGACCTAACAACCCACATCATCGAAAGCGGTTGTCCAATAGCATAATTCTGATTGAACAGAGGTCTGGTATGTGGAAAACACATGTATATCCATGCCTGGGACAATGTGACAGCATATTTAAAACAGATCATATAAAAAAACACTTGAACCGGTGTTTACAGGAAAAAAAAAGAATGAACAATGCATCATCTCAAGTAGTGTCAAGAAACCATCGACTTGCTTCACACCAGATCTAGACGCCAATCCTAGCTACCGATACAGGAATGCAAGCATGGCAGCTCCCCACTCATAGCCCTGCAAACCCAGTAGGTCCTCCAAGTAGTACAAGAACTCCGACGAGATGCGAGCGCCAAACTTGTCCGTGAAAGAATTTCATCCTAGCATGTATAAAAGATATGCCCTCGTTGCATAGACATGCTCATAATGAGTCGTCTTATCGTGGAAATGTGGCCTATAAATCGGATCCGCAACCACTCCAATTTCACACCACTATCCCCTTTCCCGCCAATAGCCGATCTAGACTCCTGGGCTGATACTCCCAACAATCGCTGTATCGTGGTGATAGAAGCCTCAGCATGACGGCCTACAGTCCTCTGTAGTGGATGTCCAGTAATCGACAATCCTGTAATACAAAACACGTCGTCCAAAGTGATCATCATCTCACCAAATGGCAAGTGAAATATGTTTGTCTCAAGATGCCACCGCTCCACGAAGGTGATAATCAAATTCTTATTAGGAGACTTATATGGTAGGCCACCAATCCCCAATAACCCGCTGAATCTAAACAAGTCTAGCCAGTAACTGCAAGCCTTGGGGCCGTGTGTCCAATCATTAAACTTTTTTGTGCGGCAATAACACTTGATCATACCCCTTTCCTCCCCCTCCCATATTTGGGCTGCCACGTGTGTCCTGAAACTGCACAAGATACTCGGGTCTTCGGGACCTCTGCGAAATGGCCCCCATAACATCTCGTCATCATCATCAACCTGATCACCATCCCTATCGCCCATCTCCACTTCATCCTCGTCTTCAACATCACCTTCATTTTGCCTCATTGTGTCGACAGCTACATGTTCTGGATCTTGTCGCTCCGACGTATCCCACTGAGGCTATGCAACCTATATTGCAGGCGTCACTTGAACATCTTCACGACCATCTTCTCATTGACGTGAAGCTGTAGGTCGCCTATGCTCATACCGAACGACAGCTGCAAAATAACAAAACGACGTGTCATTAACATAATCAACAACACTGTACGAACAAAGAATAAGATGGCCTATTTAATTAAGATTTTAGTGGAACTTAATTCTTTACATATATAATGCTTCATTTACTATCTTCTCATAATTTGCAATTCCATTATTTGATTCTAATTGCAAAGACATATATATATATATATATATATATATCCAAAGATTGTAAATTATTGAATGCCTAGAAATTTCGTAAAATTCTAAAAAATAAAGATTGAATATCGCATGATTTGAAAGGTATTCTTAAAAATCCACCAAAATCTACATTGAATACTTCAAGATTTTAAAAAACGTTAAAAAGTCTATCGAATACACCTAAACGTTTAAGATGCATTAAAATCTAAATTAAACACCCAAGTCAAGTATTAATTAGATTTTAAAAAAATAGAAAGGACCTAGGGCCCGTGCGCCCAATGTTATTATACGGGCCGAAAGCTTGTCGCCCAAAGTTGGCGACGAGCTTTGGGTCTCGCCAACGTTTAGCAGGCCTAAGCTTGTGCACCAAACTTTGGGTACACAAACTTTCGGCTGTACGGCCAACTAGGGCCGTACGGCAAAGCCTACACCAGGCCATGATTGGCAACCTTCCATTTTACAACCATTTTTAAGCACCAATCTAACCAGAAAAAGGTAATATTCGATATTCTACACTTTAATCTAACACTACATTTGAAAATTTCATCAACAAAACCACCACCAACAACAAAACTAAAACTTTACCAAAGCTGAAAACAACTCAAAGAAATGCATGTAAAGTATCAAATTCAACTCACCTTGTCTATCCATTTCTTCTTCTTTGATTTGTTCAGTTGATTTTGGCAGAATATACTGAAGAATTTCGCACCAGATCCGGTTGAACAACTTCCTCTTCTTTGTTTGTTTTTTCTGCCCACTTTGTAATCTATATATATGTTTTGGGATTTAAGGGGGTGGGGTGGGGTGGGTTGGGTATGTGGTTTTTTTTTTCCTTTTTTTTTAATTCTAAGGGTAAAATTGGTATACAAATGGGGTGTGCTTAGTAATGTGAAGTTTTGGTATTTTATATTGTGGTGTGTTTAGCATGGGGGGTGCTTAGAAAACTTATGGGTGCCTTTAATCCCACCCAGATAGCAAAGAATCCCCTTTTCCTCCAATTCCAAAGTAGCGATAGATGACTCCAATGAGTTATGTCATCGGAGTATTGAGATAGAGGATTCTAACAAGTTATGTCACCGGAATAGTTAGGCCAGTAAGTTATGTCACCAGAGTAAAGGAGAGGGTTCCAAAGGACCTTTTATTTTCTCAAGAAATGTGTAGGGACCATTTCTGCACAAATCCAAACTTCAAGGATGAATATGCAAATTCTAGAACTCATGGATATACTTCCATCAAATTGAAATCTTCAATGATTGATTCTATAATTAACAAGAAATTCTTCGAGGGCCAAGCTTAAACAAACTCTAAACCAATATGGACCAAGTCCGCAAAAACTATGAAAAAATTCTTGTTGAAAAAATGTCCACAAACCAACAAAAGTACGACATGAAAAAATTTTGGGGTAAACTTTAACCTCCGAAATAATGGTCACCATAACCCTCACAATTAGCTCATCAATTTGAGAGTAAAAAATAATTTAATACTATATATCCCGTTGAGCACACTTCTAATTAAATTAAAGGCTATTAAGTCCAATTTACTTAAAAAATAAAATAATTATAATAATAATCATGCCAACTATAATAATTTAATAATTAATTAAAATAAAATTATAATTGTACACATAAAACAAATTTTAACTAGTGCAATACACACCCATCATTCTCCAATAATAAACGTCGAAATACAATAAAACACAAAAATAATAAACACATAAATACTAATTATTATTGACATTTTTATTAAATGCTACTAATAATCTTTATGGTTTGTTCAAATAAACTAGTGTTTTCGCCCGCGTGTTGTGCTGGGAAACGTACGCTCAATATATAATTTAGAATCCTTTTTCACCGTTGTGTTGCATGCGAGACGTATCTCCAGTAGTCCCTTAAATTATTGAGTGAATGGGGTCAATCAAGCTCACAAGAATTGAAAATTGAGCATTCGAATGCACAACTGCCTATACAAAGTTGGTTTTGTGCCCGACTAAACAAAAGGGCGTCGCTTTGACATAGTCGTTCACCTTATTCACGCTTTTAAGATAGCACTAACATTCGTAGTTAAATTATTCATTGTGCTTTTTTTCCAATATTGAACCACTACTTTCTTAATTGAAACATCATCTTTATGTCAATGTAAAATATTTATAGTAATACATATATACTTAGCAAACTATAAAACAAATGAAAAGCTACTATTTTCAGTAAAAAAAAGTGAGATATGATTTAGCGTGTGTTAGTGTATGTATAAAAATGGATTTTATGGATTTGAATATGATATAGGAAAGAGAATGAGTGGAGTTGAATGATAGAGATTTGTGTAGTATAGGTTGGTGTTCGATTGAGAATGTGTTGAAAACATTGCCGCAAGTATACGGGTCGAACGAGTAGTAAAATGGATTTTTTAAGTCCAAGTATCGATCCCACAGAGACTAGATTTAACTATCAAAATTATCAATTTTGTACTCTATTTGAAAAGACGATTTGATAGTTGTTTTGATTTTTAATAAACATAAAAGTTTATAAACTAAATAAAATCTAAATTAAAAGAATTAAATATTTGCAATATATAAATAGACGACGATGGGAATTACAAGACTTAGGACTCACAATTTCACCAACTTTGATTCCTCTAGTACACATAATTAGATTCAAGTAGTGATCTTATTTTCGTTGACGAACGAATTTACTAAAATAAATATTTACATCTCTCGATAATAAATACATCTATTCTATTAGGCCAATTTATTTATTTCTAAATAAATTCGTTATCAACCGTCTAGAATGCATTCACACAATAATTTCAAATAGGTTACGTCGAAATTTCACCTAAAGATCGCACTAACCACAAGTTTATCTCTAAATCTTGTCTAAATTAGTGTTCTATATTGTTTATTCTAATTTGTGTTTTCATTTCTTAAATCCAACACAAACCAATTTATAATTTATCAATTGATCAAAAAGATAAATTTATCACCTTAACAACATAAAATTAACTACAAATCAATCACGTACTATTAAATCCAATAACGTAATACTAGAGTTCACAAAGAGGATTCATTGTTCGTCCCAAGTATAAAAAGTTGGCTACACATGAATTTAAATACGAGAATTACAATAGATAAAATATAGAAATACATAACCGGATTTCAAAGAGTTAATGTGTTTTTCCTTCGGTATTTTCTCCTTTCCTTTGCTCTTCAAAATTCTCCAATTGCACCTCCTCCTTGAAAGCTACGTATCTCTACAAACTCTCTCTAATATGCTTTTTTTCTTTCACTCCAATATCTCATGTGTTAAGGTCTCCCCTCCTCTTAATTCCCATTTGCATGTGTCTATATATACGCACCTCGTTCAGCATCTCCCAATTCAAGTCAAAAAGGAAGAGAAAGTGGAATGATCATGTTCCCATTCTTTATTCATTTTCTTTAATAATGCCCCCATTTAATGTCTCCACAATCTTCCTTAATAATGCTCCACTATTAGGGTGATAGGGGTTGGTTTTTAATGGTTTTAAAAGGTTTTTAATGCAAAAGAAGAGAGAGAATGAGTAGAGTTGAATGGTGGAGATTTGTGGATGTGATATGATATGTGGATGTGATTGATTTAGGGTAAAGAAAGAATGGATAAAAAATAGTAAAAAGTGATAAAAAAATTTTATAAAACGCTCCCTATCATGTTTTATGTCTCCACAATCAAAATGGTCACCACAGAAATACCATTACGAGGAGAAAGTTTGCAGAATTGCCACAAGATCTTTCATCTTCAAGAAGTGTGATATTTCATCTTTTTTTACCATTTTTACCTCTTTGCAACTCCTAATATAATAAGTAAGTAAGAACTAGTAAAAATATACGAAAATTTAATAAAAACACACTAGAAATTAGGAAATTAAAACATAAAAAAATATAATCTATCAGTTGGCCTCACGAGGTATGTAGATGTGAAATAGGACAGAGAGAGTGAGTGGAATTGAAAAGAATGTATAAAAATGTGTAAAAATTTGTAAAAATGAGTAGGCTAACATGTGCTTAAACTAATCCAAGTCTTCAAGTACAATACATAAAAAATAAAAAAATAAAAAAATAAAAAAAAGAAGAAGAAAGTCTTGAAGTATAATGTCCACGCGGTTGGTGACTTTTGATTGGGACTTAACAATGTATTTGACCACTACCTCACCAATTATATCTACAACACAACAAAATAAACTATTAAACTGCATTAAAACAACATTAATCCACATTAAAACAATGATTCACAAAAAAGATGAAAAAATACGATCAAGACAAATCAAATAATTCACCTTCGTCTATGTGTAACACTTAATAATTGAGAAAATAGTAGGAAAACCAAATGTTGATTACCATACAAAAGAAAAAAAAAACTAATTATCCAAATGACGAACATACCCCTTGCAAACCATGTTATTGAAATTAGGCAATTGTTCATTCAAAATATATAGATTTCAATGATGTTTAATGAGATTAGGAAATTGTTTAATATAGAATGTTTACTATGGAATGACAAAATATAAATCAATACAAATAGGAAATTCAAAATTAACAAAACTTAAATCGAGGGAACATATGAAGAAGAGAAAAAGAGAATCACAGTGCCAGAAAAGAAAGATATCTAATGGGACAAATTCGGATTACCTTGTAATAACTCCTAACAGACTATCGACCATGATTATAAGAGCATGCTACCGTTTCATTGTGAACCACTGCAATGTCCAGAAAGAAACCAATATTTGTAAGAGAATATAAACTTCTGAATTTGAAAGAACCAAATACAACACAGAAAGAATCTGCAAATTAATGAGCACAAAAAAGAATCTATAAACAAAACCACAACTCATTGTATAAATCTCAAGTTGTTGCAATTGGATCTTTGTAAATCCATGGCTCCCCATTTTAGTTGCTGAATTTTTTATTTAACAATAATAGTGCTGAAACCTCCCAATAAAAATTGAAGACTAAAAAGGCAAAATCAGAAGGCCAATTTATCCGAATGCCCAATAATAATTTTGGTTGCATCCAACTCCCTCTGGATTTTTAACAGCTTATCATTTATCTGCCTCAGCGGGATCGTGAAGAATGAGAAAGAAAATTTGATAAAAATTGACATAGGCATGACAAGAAGCAATTCTTCCAATCCTCAGGTTAACATGTTTGAAACTTTGACGTGGAGAGAATTTAAGATGATATATGTGAGGAAATTAATATATATGGCACCTATTATCTAATTCGTTCTTCGATATACAGATGCCCTTGTTTTCCCTACAAAAGCACAAAAGAATTAAAAATTCTTGAAAATCGGTGAGTGCATTATCTAGATAAGACCATGGTAGAGCATTATTAGCTTGAACAGTTCCCTAGGAATCACCAAAATTCTTTTGGTATTCATCTAAGACCTGGTAGACATCGGCAATATGAATTCCCAAATTGATAATATGCACATATATTCGCCAGATAATTGCAAATTTGAAAAAGAAAATATTTAGTTGAGTAATGAAAATACACTTCGAATTGGGTAGTGATCATCCATAAAACCCAATGTACACAACCCATTCAGATTATATGAATGGACCTTATACTCTATCACGACAAATAATAGAGAGTAAAATCAATATTTTAAGCTGCCAACATCCGAATGATATACAATCATGCCATGGAGAACTGTAATAGAAAAAGACAACAATTCAAGCATTTGGCTTTCCAATTATCTATTTTTGTTTCAAGGGTAATCACCCCAGAGACCCCACCTTACACAACGGAGTACCAAGGAAAACCCTATATCTTGCCAAATAGCAACAAATGTTTCTCCATAATCAGAGTTTATTTCTACAATATGTTATGGAAATATAGATAAATTTCCATTGATACTTTCCTTCTTTCATAGGCCACTGTAGGACAAACATACATCTAAGAAAATAAACAAGTGATAACAAAATAACTTAACCGTATTTCTTCGATGAAATGAAATCAACAAAACAATGCAAGATTACAATTGAGGAGAGCTTACTTGCGTCAGATCATCGTGTCATGGCTATACTTTCTGGCCAAAGCAATCAACAAAGGCTCAATAATTCCTCCACGTCGCCTTTGCACCAAATGCAAAGTCGACTCCGCAGAGACAAAGTTTCAGCCATAAATGACAATCAACATCAATAGAGCAACAAATTTTAGTGCTTAAGAATTTATTTTTAAAAAAAATCCACACTTAAACCGTTCAAAATTCACATTTCTAAATATTACAATCAACGAGGGTGCGTCAATCTTCCAGCTGCTTTCTAGCAAAAATGATTTTCGCTCACAATATAACAACAGACGAAAAATGAACTTCCAGAACCCAAAAAAAAAAAAATGCTTAATAGTAGCTTCAACACTTTCAATGGTTACTTTGTCAACATACTGAAGCAAGATGTTAACGGGGATGTAATCACCACTAAACTCTATCCCTTAATATTGTGGCAGAAATTGCTCTCAGTCCAACCATCCAGGAGAAAATACCAAAAAGAAAAAGTCCCATTTAGGCACAACTTTGAAAAATCTAAATTCATTTATTGCGATGACCATGGAATTCAATTCATTTACATCACAATGAATATGTTAGAGAAAGAGGACAGGAGATGAATTAGGAATAAACTGTATTATTGTTGTGTATATTACAATGAGTATGCAAAGTATTTATAGAGTACATGGAGTAGGCTACAAGAAAGTAAAACCCTAGGTGAGTAAACCCTAGACGGCCCAAAGGCCCAAACTATATGTCAATATGATACATAATAATATTAACACCCCCCTTCAAACTCAAGGAGGTAAATGAGAGACCATCTTGAGTTTGGACAACAAAAAATGAAAGCGATGTGGTGGATGGACTTTGGTGAGGAGATCGGCCGTTTGCTCATCAGATGATATGTGAGCGAGATATACTGTATTCCTTTTCACGTGTTGACGAGTAAAGTGACAATCGATCTCAATATGCTTAATGCGTTCGTGAAAGACATCATTTTGAGCTATTTTGGTGGCACTATCAACTGTCACACCAAATGGCTGTTGGAGACGTTTGAGGGGCTCCCATATCTGAGAGGAGCCAGCGAGCCAAACAAGTTCCTGAGTGGTGTCGGCGAGAGCACGATATTCTGCTTCGGCACTGGAGCGTGAAGTCAAGGTTTGCTTTTTGCTCCGCCAGGATATCAATGAGCTTCCGAGGAAAATACAAAAACCAGTGGTCGAGCATCTATCAGTCGGATTACTGCAATCGACATCCGAGTGGCGTGAAGCTCAATGATGATGAAGATGGGAAGTGAAGTCCATGAAACATAGTCCCTTTGATGTATCGAAGTATCACGAAGAAACGGCCGCATAATGAGTAGATCGTGGTGCTTTGCCATGAATCGCCCGACAATGTGCACGACATATGCAATATCCGGGCGTGTGGTGTGAGATAAGCGAGACTTCCAACAAGTTGTCGATATAACATAGGATCAGCGAGGAGGTTACCATCATAAGGTGTGAGTCTCGGATTTGTTTCCTGAGGAGTGGAAGCGGTTTTGCAATCGGTAAGACCAGCTCGGTGAGAACATCGGATGCATACTTGGCCTGTGTGAGATAATAACCAGGCCAGAATCGAGATAGTACTTCAAGACCCAAGAAGTAATGAAGACGACCAAGGTCCTTCATCTCAAAGTGGTCAGAGAGATTCTTTCAATGAAAGCGATGCCTGTGTCATCATCCCGATAATAATCATATCGTCTACATAGAGAATCAAGAAAATAGAACCGTGAGAACTCTTCTTGACAAAGAGGGCGTAATCATGTTCACTTTGGAAAGGAAACCAAGCGTGTGGATAGTTGAACTGAATTTCTCAAACCAGGCACGAGGGCTTGCTTAAGACCATAGAGGAACGTCGTAGCCTACATACCGAGATGGAGAATGAGAAACACCAGGAGGAGGTTTCATGTATACTTCCTCAGAGAGATCGCCATTTAGGAAGGCATTTTTCACATCCATCCAAACATGTCCCATTTTCTAGTTCTTTGCAATAGCTATGAAATTTGACGAAGTTATCCGAGCAAGCTGGAGCAAAGGTTTCTTCATAGTCAATACCATATTCTTGGGTGAAACCTTTAGCCACAAGTCGTGCTTTGTAGCGATCCAGCGATCCATCGGATTTTGTTTTGATCTTATAAACCCATTTACAACCAATCTGCGGACTTTCCTGGAGGAAGAGGAACCAATTCCCAAGTGCAGGCTCTTTCCAAAGCACTGCAACTCTTCACCATAGCTTGTCGCCATAGTGGGTTAGAACTAGCCTCTTGATATGAAGATGGCTCATGGTGGGAAAATATAGTAGAGTACTTGATGATAGTCACGAAGATGATGAGGAAGAGTTCTTACCCTGGTAGGCGACGAGGAGGGATGGTATGATCGGCCGGGATCTTCGGTCGAGGCGGCGCATCGAGAATGGTCTGTAAGTGGTATCTCATGAGAAGAAACGATGCGTCGATGTGGATGTCTCAGTGGAAGATGTGGCATTGTCATTAGTGGATGGTATGGTGATATCTGTTGATGAAGTAGTTGGAGTGGTTGTAGAAGTGGATGGTATGATGATATCTGTTGAGGAAGTGGGTGGAGTGTTTTCAGCGGATGGTGTGGTGAGGTCTGGTGAAGTTGTAGGTAGTGGAGATGAACATGTATCCATGGAGGGACTAGTGAAGAAGGGAATAGAAGAATCAGAAGTGACATGAAGCTGGGAGATAGAGGAAAACATTTTGTGTTCCCAAAAGATGACATGTCGGGAGACCCGAAGACGCTTAGAAACAGGATCCCAACATCTATACCCTTTGTGTTCTATTCCATACCCCAAAAAACAACACAGACGGGAACGAGGCTCAAGTTTAGAGCGTTCATGTGGCTGGAGTAAAACAAAACACGCACATCCAAAAACTTTCAAAAGATTATAGTTAGGTGAGGTACCATATAACCTTTCGTAGGGAGATTGATTTTGAAAAGTAGGAATAGGATGCCGATTGATAGTATAGACTGCAGTCAGAGCTGCTTCCCCCCAAAAACGTTCAGGACAACCACTAGAGATAAGAAGAGTTCGAACAGTATCTAGAATATGGCGATGTTTGCGTTAAAGACGACCATTTTGTTGAGATGTGCCAGGACACGAATATTGAGAAATGGTGCCTTCTTGACGTAAAGCGGAGAAAGTTGGTTGCTTTGTATTCCATAGCATTATCTCGCACTAATACTTTGATTGTCTGGCGGGTTTGCACCATTTTAGCGAAGTCGTAATATATTTGTGGTAGTTGAGCGATTTTTCATGAGATATATCCAAGTAAATCGAGTATAGTCATCTAAGAAAATAACAAAATACCTAGATCCGCCCATAGTGTTATGAGGCGAGGGACCCCATACATCAGAATGAATCAAGTCAAAAGGTGCAGATGAAATAGAATCACTATTATTAAATGGTAAAGCGGGTTGTTTTCCAAGTTGACAAGATAGACAAGAAACCTTTTCGGTTTTAACTACTCCTAATCTACCAGATGCAATAAGAGGCGAAGTCGATCAACGAAACATGATCTAATCTTGAGTGCCAAAGATCCAAAGAAGATGCAGTAAGAGTGGAAGCAGTGATAGCAGGGATGGTTGTGAGTGATTTTGTGCGCAGGTGAACAAGTTCAAACATGCGTCCCACTTTACGGCCTATCCCAATGATCTGCCCCGTCCTTGGATCCTGCACATGACAACCAAGGGAAGAAAAAATGACATTTAGGCCCATATCACATAACTGACCAACTGATATAAGATTAATAGTGAGTTTAGGTATATGAAAGGTGGATGGTAGAGAGAGTTTTGAGGTTGAGATTTCTCCTTCGTGACTAACAGACAATTCAGATCCATTTGCTGTTTTGATTGGTGTGATATGTGAAACGGGTGTTTTAGATATGAAGAGAGAAGAGTCATGAGTCATGTGATTGCAGCAACCAGAGTCAAAATACCAAGAAGTACCTGAGATGGCAGACATAGCATTGGAAGGACCAGATAAAACCTGTTTCAAAAGATCAGCAAGATCATCATTGTTGATAGTTGATGCAGAGCCCGAGGATTGATTAGTAGCAGCAGCGGTGATAGACTGTGTAGAATTGCCCTTAGCAGGGTTCTTGTAGCAATCTGCTGTATAGTGATTTGGTCCCTTTTTGCCACAGTGCTTGCAAACCCGTTTAGGACAGTGGAGCAGGGCATGACTAGTCTCGTGGCAGTAAGAGCAAGTAGTGGAAGCTCTGGTATTGGATGACTTGCCTGGTTTGGCATAATGAGTTGCCAGAACAGTATTAGATGCTTGTGATTTCGTACCAAGTCGAGTTTCTTCAGAGATGAGTTCAGTGACAACATCAGCAAGGGTTGGTAGAGGACTACGATGAAGTAGAGAAGCTCGAACAGGTTCAAAACGATCATTGAGAGCCATGAGAAGTGTGATAATCTGGCTGGTTATCTCGATAGGTTGCAAAGCCGGTTGCGTCATCGGTGTTTTTCCATGTAGGCTCGGAAAGGGTCAATCGATCCCATATGGCATGCATTTTGAACACAAACTTCGTCAATGGATTGATCTGGTAGCCGGATTTTCTTTGTGAAGTGCAGTCAATAGCTGATATTGATGAGCAAGATCCTTAGTAGTATAGCGGTCTCAAAGAAAATCCCACACTTCTTTACCTGTATCGAAACGCCCCAGCTGCTGACTGATGGAAGGTATCGAGGTATTTCGACACCATGTTATGATGTCCCCATTTTCTTTGTCCCATTCTTCCTCACGTTCTCCGAACTTTTCATCACTTTCATCTTTCAGTGGAACCGGAGCTATAACTGCACCAGTAACAACGCGCCAAAGCCTTTTGGCTTTGAGAAAACTAGTCATAGCCTGTGCCCAATGCACGTAGTTGTGCCCATTAAGAGTTATGGCGATGGGGACGCGAAACATCGGATCGATCCATAAGGCCCGACTATAAATGGAGGCCTGAATTCTGAAACTGAGGCCGAAAAACAGATTCGGTCAAAACCCCAGGAACTCAACCCTTATGCGGAACCGGTCAAATAACGGGTGAACCGGCCAAGTCAAAGTCCGGCGGTCCAGTCAATCAGTCAAAGTCAACGCTGACGTGGGTGATGGCGTGGCGATGACGTGAAGCGATGGCGTGGCGATGACGTGGGTGATGACGTGGCGATGGCGTGGGCGATGGCGTGTCGATGGCGTGGGTGATGGCGTGGGTGATGGCGTGGGTGATGGCGTGGACTTGTGGCGTGGGCGATGGCGTGGGCCCGGCGTGGCGGGTGGCGCGTGAGGACGTGGTCGCGAATCAGAAGACTTCAGCGGCGTGAGGGCAGCGTCACGATCTCCGATCGAGTTGAATCAAGCAGCGGTTGTGATCGTCTCGTTGTGGCGATCACGGTGGTATAGTCAGTTATGTTTGAGGGTTTTTTTGGGAGCGAATCACGGCGTAAGTTGAACTTCGTGTGTGCGGCCGGATGTTGGTGGAATTTTTAGATCGACACGATTTTCGAGCAAAGATGGTGGTAGAGATGATGAGGAAGGCAAAGACGATTTTTAGAATAGTTGGATGGAGACCACGTCTGTGTTAGAAAGAGACGAGAGATGAATTAGGAATAAAGCGTATTATTGTTGTGTATATTACTGATGAGGTATCTGAAAGTATTTATAAGATGCGTGGAGTAAATTTCTGAAAGTAAAGCGCAGGTGAGTAAGCGCAGGCAGCGTAAGCGCGATTATATGTCGATATGATACATAATAATATTAATGTAATAAACAGAACCAACTTTGAAAAATCTAAAACATATGAAAATTTATTCATACCCCTTTAGGCACAATTGTGTCAAACCAAATAAGACACCACACCTAGCTAGCAATTAAATAAATTTGCACATTAGAAGAACTCGAAATCTTTATCAAATAAAGGCATTGTAACAATCTGCTAAAACAACCAACATAATCACATAGATGTACCCCAAAAGAATTGAAACAAAATTGATGGAACCCATTTGAATTACATTGCTGGAACACAATTTAATTATAGAGATGGAACCCGAAAAACAAAATTGAAACTAATTTGCATAATTTCAATACAATACTATGAAATTAAACCTAAATTGCACATCAAAGTTGAAACCAAATTGCATAATTTATATTGAATACTGAATAACAGATGAAGAAACACACATTACTGCAAGGTTTAGCAATAGTCGATGGTGATGAGCAGCACCAATGGGACGGTAGAATTTGTCAGGAGGCATAAGCGTGCAGTAGTAGGCTTAATTCATCGGAAGATTAAGTGTGTGGGGGAAATAGTTTATGTGATCATCACAGTAGGCCTTCCAAATCACTTCAAGTTCGAATTTGGAAGTGAGGTGATGAATTGCTTGTCTGTCACTGAAATTAGGGGATTTTAGACTGCATAGTATTTTTTTCCTTGAATCGACTACCCCGCATTTAGGGCAGTTGATTCTATGTTTAAATTGAAAATGGGATATTTGGAAGAGAGATTTGGATTTGGAAGATAAGCACAAATTGAAGATAAGGATTGAATTTGAGATTAGGGAAACGTGACAATGAAAAGAAGATTCACGATTATGGTGCTAATTGCAGCTGTGTGTAATAAGGATTGAATTGAGATAAGGACTAAACTAAAAACAGAGTGTCAATTGCGATCCATGATCTTATTAGTGAATGTGATAAAATTAGGCAAGCACATTCTGAGAGGGAATTAAGAGTTAGCGATTAAAATAATATTTTGTAATTTTGAAAAATGATTGTTTGAGCGGGAAATCGACAATGGTTTATTAATATAGATGTAATCACACTAACTAATATAATTATATAATTACAATTATAATTGTACACATTCCAACAAACTTTAATTACTGCTCATAGAATGCACAATATAATTGGGTCAGCCAAACGTTTTTTCATAATGAAATGCAATATAATATTAAAAATGTTAAAACACAAAATACATCTATATATATATATATATAAGCAGCCTTTTTTCCCTCCAAAACACATTCCTAATTTTTCCCGCCTATTTAATTTGCATAATATAAACTTCTATCTATATATAGAATAATTTATATATATAGAAAATGAGGCTTTTTTATTATTATATTTTTTATTGTCGTAAATCCGTTTTCCCGCTTAAAATAAACTCTCTTTTTATTTTTTCTTTCCTAATTCATATCCAACTCTCTTTTATTTGTTTCCATAATATATTGATATTAATGTATAGAGATTTTATTTAATTATTTCTACCCTACTTTACCCCATCTCATAATATCTAAATATTCTCTCTATCATTTCTTCTCTTTTTTTTTTTAATTTTCTACGTATAAAACATAATAATTTGTGATTCTATTTTGCTCGACTTGATGAGAGCTTTAAAACAAGTATACTATCAATATATAAATTTTTATTTTTTAAAAAAATTAAAATTTACCCCAAATATATAAATTAGTACCCAACTTAAATATAAATTGATATTAATATAGATTAATGACTACTGATGTAATAAGATTAAAAAATTTTGATAATTTGTTATGACATTGAATTGATGTTTGTGCGTAAAATTCAAATATAATAAGATATTTCATTATTTTGCACTTTAACATCCAAACTTCAATAACAAATTACAAATTTAATTTGTTACCTCATTAGCTTCTATTATTATTAGTTGTAATTTAGTTTATTGGGAAAAGTATTATATATTTTTCTTTCAAATATTACAAATTTCAATTTTTTTCGATTTTTTCTATCAAATCTTCAATTAATATATATTTATGTGTTGAACAATATAAGGGTGTTCCGAGAATTGGAATGAATTTTTAACTGATTATTTTTTCATAATTTTGGTATTTAAAAAATAAAATTATTTAAAATTAACAGTCTTTACTAAGATTTAATTTTTATGCCATAAAAAATTACCATTGATTAAATTTTTGCATAAAAATTCAAATAAAGGTTTAACATTAAAGTTAAAAAATAAGATAAAAAATAATTAATTATTTTTAAAAATAATTAATTATTTTTGTAAATAATTAACTAAGAAACAAAAAATAATTAAAATTAGCAATCCTACTAAGATTCAATTTTTTTACACTACAAAATTACGATTCATTAAAGTTTTACAAAAAAAAAAAAAACTTACCAGTAGCTAGCTCAAGTTTGAGAAAAATTTCACTACTATGATGCCCAATGGGTACTAAAAAATTTAAAAATTAGGTTGGACCCAATAATTAATTTTAGAAACAATCAATTATTTTTATAAATAATAAGCTAAAGAATAAAAGTTAATTAAAATTAGCGATTTCTATAAAATTTAATTTTTTGTGTGATGAAAAATTACAATTTATTAAATTTTTGCATAAAAATTAAAATAAATATGTAACATGAAAATTAAAAACTTAGCTTGGACCTTTTATTAATTTTAGAAAGAAATTATTATTTTTAAAAATAATAATTAGCTAATGAATGAAAATTAATTAAAATTAGTGATTTCACTAAAATTTAATTTTGATGGGATAAAAAATTACAATTTATTTAATTTTTAAATAAAATATTAAAATAAATGTATAAGATCAATTTATTGAATATATATTTATATCTTTTGAATTCCAAGATATCTTTTCAATTGTAAGATATTTTTGAAATTGGATTCATATAATTCTTAAAATTATGGCTATCAAGCCAATTATTTTGGAACTAATTATTTCTTAGAAATAATTAAATTAAATACAAAAATTAACTATGATTATTTAAACTATTATTAATTAAAACAATAAATTCTATTGCCAATATTTAGCTAGACATGGGTTTAGTTGGCAAAGATTGATAAAAATTAATTACGTTGTTAAAAGGAAAAATATAATTAATTTTAAAAATGCAAGAAATCATTAAATTGGTGGGGGTTTTCCCTTAAAAATGAAAAAAAAACCTTTAAATTGTAATATATCTTTTAAATTACAAGATTTCTTCAAAATTAAATTCATACAATTCTTAAAAGTGATGATATTGAAATAGTTATTTTATAAATAATTAATTCCTTTCATAAATAATTAGCTAAAAATAATAATTACTTAAAACGAATTCTATTACAATTAATTAAAATTAATACTACTGTTAAGATTTAATTGGACTTGGTTTTAGTAGGCGAAAATTGACATGGTTTCGTTGGACGAAAATTATTAAAAATTAATTATATTTCCAAAACAGAAAAATGACATTAATTAAAAAATAAATAACGATTAAAATTAATTAGACTGCCATTGTAGATTAGATTTTTCCTAATTTTCCTAAAATAGAAACGTAACTTTATTTCAAAAAATGAAAAATAACTAGAATTAATTACATTGCTACATGAAAAAAAATGCTTACGAAATCAATTTATCTTTTTATGTATTTTAACATAAAGTTAAGTTAATACCTATAAGATTTTTTATTCTTAGAATTGGGGTATTACATCTTATTTTAAAGTAAGTCAGCCGATATTAAAATGATTATCACAGAAATAATGAATTCTTTTCATAAATAATTAGCTAAAAATAAAAATTGATTAAAAATTATTATATTATGATTAATTAAAATTAATAATATTGTCACAATTTAATTGGATTTGGTTTCAATTGGCAAAAATTGACACAATTTCGTTGGAAAAAAATTAATCAAAACTAATTATATTGCTAAAACAGTAATATAACATTAATGAAAAGATAAATAATAATTATAATTAGTTACATTTCCATGGTTGGCTAGATTTTCCATAAAAAAATGAAAGCCATCTTTTTAAATGTAAGATATCTTTTTAATTGTAAAATATCTTTAAAATTTTATTCATACAATTCTTAAAATTGCGGTTAAAATACTAATTATTTAGAAATAATAAATTATTTCTATAAAGAATTAGCTAAAAACAAGATTTTATTAGAATTAATTATACTACAATTAATTCCAATTAATTATGTTTCTCAGATTTTATTGGATATATTTTCATTGGATAAAAATTGAGATAGTTTTATTAGATGAAAATTAATAAAAATTAATTAAATTGCTAAAAATGGAGAAACATAATTATTTCAAAAAATGAAAAATAATTAAAATTAATTAGATTGTTACCGGAAAGAAAAATGTGCTTACGAAATTAATTTACCTTTTTATGTATTTTAAAATAAAGTTAAGTTAACGCCTATAAGATTTTGGATTCTTACAATTGGGGTATTATATCTTATAGTAAGTAATTCGAGTGATTATTAGTCCCTAATTAACTTTATTTACTTTTTCAGTATCATTTGTTTTTGAAAATATGCTTTTTTTATTCTCATATGTTTTTGTATTTTCTATGATATTTCTTTTGAGTTCTGATTGTGACAAAATACTAATATTTTTGTATAATTATGGGTGTTTCAAAGGATCTGCTCTATTTTTTTTCTTTTTTGAAGTTTCAAGCTCCAAAAATAGGTATTCAAATAGTAATGATTTTTTATTTTGATACTACTCGAACCAACAATTATATAATAATTTTTGGTTTAATATATCGCTTTCGCTGGGGAATAAATCTAAGAATTCTTATTAAACAATTGGCTATCACCTCAATCAATTATTGAAATTATAAGACTCAATTAGAATATTTTAATTGGCTTTCAACTATATTAAATATTTATCTAAATTTCTGTCTCCTAAATAAATATTAAGAATCCTACTTACTTTAATTATTTATTTTATATTGAATTTTCCCCGTTGATGTTTTATTTTATTTTTAAGTATAATCAGTTAGATTGTATATTTTAAGTATTAATCACATGTACTTCAATTTATTTGTCTTATCCAAATTAATTTAAATGTTTTATCAAATCATTCAATATTTAATAAGTCGAATATGTTAAACTAGTAAGTTTATACCTAATATGTTAATATATGTGTTTAATATATTTAGAATGTATTTATTAAAGAAATAAAATATCAAAACAAAAGTTTTGGATTAAACTATCACGATGGCGCACTGACACGGATGAGAATTTTCTAGCGGGGCGGGAATGGGGACGGGGCATGGAAGTTTGTAATTCTTATATCATCTGCGTTCAGCCCAGAGTAAATGAAGATGGGTCGGAACGAGGATAAGTGTTTCCCAGCGTGGCAAGAACAATTTAGGGTATGTCGGACTGTACTGACTACGTTGTTGTTTTTATAATATATCTTTATACTGATTATATTTCATAATTAAAATTTAAAAATTATTATTTACATATTAATTATTAATAACATACATCACACTGATGTATAATAATTAATATCTCTCAAAATTTATAATTGCATATAATAAAATATAAAATAATTTTAAAGAAAAAATTATGAGCTCTACGAATGTTAGTAGAGTTATTTTAATATGGTTATTTTAATAACTATAACATTTAATGTCATTTTATTTTGGGCTTACATAAGTAGATTAATCTTACAATGAGCAAAATGTAATCTATTATGACAATTGTGCCCACGAATTATCATCCCATGCAAAGCACGGGTGTAAATGCTAATTAAGTTACTATTCTATGGAGAATAGCAAATTAAGTTGTGTGGATTTTCGTGAGTTGCTCCTTGTATATTTGTACACTGGATTAGTATGAAATATATGGGAAATTCTATCGAAATTTTTATAGAATTGTTTCAAATTAAATTCTTTAAGTTTATTGTTGTAACTCATTCTTTATTTTAATTATTTTTTTAGATTTTATGTTAATATTATTAACATCTGTCAATAACGTTATTAGTTGAAAATTTTATCCCCCGTGCAACGCACGGGTGAAACAGCTAGTTAATAATAATTACATTGTGATATACTTGCTCCATCCCAAAAAATAGTCCACTTACCATATTTAGTATTCTTTTAATTTTTCATTTCCACTCTACCCTTAATTGTATCTTCAACTACCTATACTTTGAAAGTATTTTCAAACACTTATGATGTATATAGATATATATGAAAAAATAATATAAAATTTAAAATTGCAATTTAATTAACTATATTTTCTTACTCATGTATGAAAATAATTAGTGGATTATCTTTGTGGGACAAAGGGATCAGAGTAATAATCTTTACTTTTTTAAACATAAAAACAAATATGGATGATTACTCCAAGTCTCCATCCACAGGGGTTTGCATTTGTCAACAAAAATGCTCCACCATTGTAGCCACTACAAGAAAATTGGGCTTTGGTAACGAAGTATTTACCACAGCTTCATATGCTGTAGCAAATAAGCTTTACACAACAACCAGTAATAAAAAGTCATTACTTTTGACCACGATTTTATCTTACTGTGGTAAATGCTCCTTTTTTGCAACACCATATTTACAACGATCATATATCTCATGATAAAAAAATACTTTATACGACTATAAAAAAAATTTATTATTGAAGATGATGACATTTAGCCACAGCCATACATGCTACAGTAAATAATCGTGATAAAAGGACTAGATTTCTAAAATATATTATCATTTGTCAATTTTTTTGTGGCAAACAAGGAAATATTTATGACAAAAAGACTACAATGAAGTTTTGTGGTAAATACGTGAAAATAAAGGTGCAATAAAAATCCTTTTTGTCATTTACTCTAAAAACTATTAACGAGAGGTCGAAAGCTATTGTTGTGGCAAATAATTACAAAAAGTCTTAAAAATTAATAAAGCCAGGAAAATAAGATTGCCGGTTGCAAAATATCCTTCCCTCCACACTTGAGTTCGGCATCTCTCTCCATTTTCATATCCCTATTCCACTGCTGAGCTATTTTTCCCCAAATTCAAGGATGACAATCGATTGTTCCAAGATTTTCCCTATCGCTTCATCATCATATCCCTAATTCTACCACCTTATAGCTCAACTTTGTTATTTCCTAATTCAGGTATGATAATCGATAGTTTCAAGTATGAGGATTTGCCACTTTGGAGATCTCCGTTTCCAAGGCCACCCCAGAAAAAGACGATTGTTGCAGACGAAATGGAAGTCGTTACTCCTTTGGACAAGAATACTCGTAAGGCGACCCCAACATATTCTTCAATTTCTGGAATTCTACCTAAGATAATTGGAGACTCTCTTCAGGTGAAGTCTATCTACAGAGAGCAATTATCCTATATGTTCAGGATTTATTTAAAGATTCTTTGGAATACGGCTTTTCCAATCTTTGAAAGTAGTGGAATGAGAACATTTTTGCTTTCCGTGTCGTGATTGCTGGTTCTTGCCAAGCGAACCCCGAACCCTTCGTTACTAAGATAGAATCATTCATTGGAAAGGTTGATATTTACCTTTCGGAGTGGGAACAACAGAGGAGGTGTCCAACAAAAAAGGAGAGGAAATAGCAGCTTACCACTTTGAACCATCAACTTCTTTCAAATAAAGCTACACCATCTTCTTTTGAAGAAAAAATCACGGAACTGAATAGTGAGATAGGCAAACTCCGGGATCAACTTCTGATCAGCCAAGTGGAAGTGACTAAAATTGAAGATTCAATAGCCATATTGGAGCAATTGCCAATTAGGGACACTGACACAATGGAGTCGATTGATCAACAATGAGAAACCCTTCAGGCTTCAACAGTTGATCAATGAAGTTCTATTTTGATGTATTTGTAAACATCATTCCCCCCTTTTTTATTGAATTGTAATGACTTAGAGTCAAACTTTCATTCTTTCATATGAATAAAAGAATTATATCTTTCTTACTTTCAATCTTGTCTAACATTGTAACACCAAGCAAACTAAAAACGATTGAACAATCTTTTTTTTTATTTCATGATTGAACTTGGATTTATATTTTCCATCCAAGCTGCCTACGTACTCCTAAAGGGGATCAAGTCGAACGTAGTTCATTACAAATCACAAATGGATTTCTTTGAATTTTTTTTTGGTCTTGCCGTTCATAGTTTATCTTTTTGTGGGTCAGGAGTGGTACAAAAACTTTTACGGAAAATAGAAAAAAATTTTGGGCTTTTTTGTGCGCAGAACCGCTTCAAAACTTTCCATTGATTGGTCCAATCTGTAATCCATCTTTATCCATGATCTTGTATGCCCCATTGCTGAAGACTTGAGTCACAACAAATAGGCCATCCCAGTTTGGCTGGAACTTGCCCCAGGCTTCTTTGAAATTATGATTGGGCGGCATACTGCAAGTACTAGATCTCGTTCTTGGAAGGATCTTAGTCGTACGTGTTTGTTGAAAGACTTTTCCATTCGCGTTTGATAACACTCTAGTTGCATTTGCGCCTCCAAACTTTTTTCATCCAAGGCTTCCAATTCTTCCAACCTAAGAGGAGCATTCTCTTCAGTGGTCAACCCCTCTTGAATGGACATTCAAAGAGATGGAATTTAACACTCCAGCGGGAGCACTTCTTCAACACCATAGACCAAAGTATAAAGTGTAGCTTGTGTTGGAGTTTAAAAAGTGGTGCGATAAGCCACAATGCTTCTCCAATCCTTTCATGTCAGTCTCTTTTTTACTTCGACACAACCTTCTTTAAGAGTTTAAGAGATTGCACAAAGTCTTGTTAAAAGCTTCTACCAATCCATTAGCTGGTGCATGGTATATAGAAGAGTTGTACTATTTGAAACCGAACTTAGCACACAAATTATTTATGTGGCTATTTTAGAAGGAATTTGTTATCAGTGATGATATGTCGTGGGACTCCATACCGCTAGGTAATTTGAACGTAGATGAAATCCACAACATTTTCTTTCTTTACTTCTCTTAGTGGTACAGCTTCGGCCCACACTTAGTGATGTGAATTACACTAGAACTGAGCTAACGCAACCCAGATGAGATTAGTATAATCCTAGAAAAACTAATATCTGGTAGATGATAGGTAGCAACTTGTCACTTCTCGGTAAGGAGGAGGATCCTTCGACTCAACTCAACAACACCAACAAATATTGAGGATGAAGGCCACGAGATGTGATCAAGAACTCAATAAGTTCTGATGCCCAATGAAGACGGGATAATGAGTAAACTCAACTCAAAAGCTAAAGCTCTCATTATATTCAAAGTCGGGATCATACAAATGCCCCTTGCTTCATATATATACACAACAAGGGAAAAGAAAATAATAATAAACTAATAAATATCCTAAAAGTAGTCACAAAAAAGTTTAAGTGAGCTAAAATTACGGCAGTAAACTTTACAGGTACGGTCGTAAAATCCTAATGTACTGCTGTAAGCAAAATATGTATGGCCTTAAAAATCCTCCTACAAGATTTCTGCCCAAACCTTTGACCTTCACTTTCTGCGGTCTAATACGAGTTACGACTATATAATGCAGTTGTACAGCCGTATAAACAAAAGTACGGCCGTAATATACTCTCTGAAGGTTTTTAGCACCTTGGCTTCAAAGTGTACAGCCATATGAATACATATCCAGACGTAGGGCTTGAGTTACTATCGTAAGGGTCAAAAGTACGGCCGTAAATTTGGACTGTCTCTTCAGCGTTGATCCTGCTCGTGTTCAACGCCCAACAGGTTGATCTCTTTCAGCCTGTTTGATTCTAAATCATGTCCCGAGCCTCCATATGACATCTCTAGGCATTGGTGACACGCTTCTTCAATCAATCCTGCCAATGTCGTTTTCAATTTGGACAATCTTGCCCTCGTGATTTGCCCGATCGGGACATGAAGCGTCCGTGAGCTAGACTCTCTGGGATCACATCACTTAGAGAAATAGCCAGTTGCAGTGAGAATGTATGAATGTTCAGCTGAAGATTTGGGGATTATAGGCCCTAGACCTCAATACCCTATGCATCGAACGGCTATGAGGCTATCATTGGATGCAATGGCTCTGGTGGTTGATAGATGAAATTTGCATGGACTTGGCAAGCTTCACATTTTCTTGCGTGGCCCATAGAATCCTGCACCATGGTCAGCTAGTAATACCCCATTCTTTTGATTCGAAGATGGAGCTTTGGTTTGGACTGATGTGATCCACGTATCAAAATGGGCTTTTTCAAGACATGTAAGGCCTTTTCATTATTCAAGCATCGGAGGAAAACTCCACCAAAAGAACGCCTATAGAGCGTGTCTTTGCAGAAGATAAACCGTGATGCTCGCTTCCGAATTTCAGTTCTTTGCTTGGGGTCATCATGTAATTTTTGATGTTGAAGATAGTCAATAATAGGCTGTCTCCAATCTTCTTTTTCTTTATGAACAACTTCAACAACATTGTTTTCTTCCAAATCCCAGGCTGTAGTGGTGGAATGACCCATCTTTGAACAACCGATATTGGATGAGTGAAGTCTTCATCTGACCTAGCCAACAAAGCAGGGCAGATTTGCCAAAGCCTTAACATCTCTATTTTCATTTCTTGGAACGAACTTGATTTTGACTAAATCAAATCGTCTCAAGAGGGGTAGCACATATTTATGGTAGGGTATTAGCTCTGGTTCTCAGACTTTATATTTTGATAAAAGTTGATTAATTATCAGCATAGAATCTTCGCAGATGTCAAGCTATTTCATTCCCAGGTCCAATACTATCTCCAAGCCGATAATGAATGCTTGGTATTCTGCCATATTGTTTGAGCAACTTCTATCAAAGAAAATGAGTATGTCATGACTTGATCATGAGGAGTTACAAACAAAACTCTTGCTCCCTCACCATATCTTCGAGCAGCCCCGTCAAAGAATAATCTCCAGGATGGTACAACTTCAGCGCAAAAGACTTCTTAGTCTGGAAGGTCCTTGGGAAATTCCAAATCAGCAGGTATCAAATGATCAGCAAGGAAGTCTGCCAAGGTCGGCCCCTTGATTGATTTTTATGGGACAGACCTAATGTCGAATTCAGACAAAAGGAATGGCCATTTTCCTATTCTTCGAGAAAGAATAGGTCTTGACATTATGTATTAAGCGGGTCTACTTTTGAGACCATTTTGATTGTATGTGATAGCATAAAATGCCTCAATTTCTTAGCGAAAAAGATTAGTACTAAACACATCTTTTCAATTGGCAAGTAGTTTAACTCAGCACTTACAAGAGTTCGACTCAGGTGGTAAAGTGCATGTTCTTTCCCTTCATCATTTACTTATGTAAGGAGTGCATCCAAGGAATTTTCCTGCGCTGACACATAAAGTGTCAATAGTTTTCCTAGAGTGGGAACTGTCAATACTAGAGGATGGGACAAGTATCGCTTTATACTTTGGAAAGCATTTTTACATGCTTCATCCCATTGAAACAACACATCCTTCTTCAATAGTATGTTGAAAGGATGATAACGTCCAGCGAGATTGGAGATAAACCTCCAAATGTACGCAAACTTGCCCTGCAGGCTCTTCAACTCATACAGATCTTTTGGCTCTGGCATATCGATTATGGCTTGAATTTTGGATTGATCCATCTCATTGTCTTGATGCAATAAATTAAAGCCAAGAAATTTTCCTGAAGTGACGTCAAATGCACACATGAGTGGATTCATCTTTAGTTGGCAGCGTTGAAATCTTTCAAAAACTTCTCGCAGATCTTGCAAGTGACTTGGTCTCTGCTTTGTTTTGATAATGAGACCGTCTATGTAGCATTCGACCTTTTTATGCATCATGTAGTGAAAGACCTTTTGCATTGCATGTTGATATGTTGTTCTTGCATTCTTGAAGCTAAAGGGCATAATCTTGTACCAAAACACGCCTTTAGGAGTTCGAAATACAGTAAGCTCTTCATCTTTTGGGTTTATGCGGATTTGATTGTACCCGGAGAATCCATCCATAAAGGACAGGGCTTCATAACCGTTTACGTTCACCATCAACTCCATGATCAGCAGTGGAAAATCATCTTTGGGACAAGCCTTGTTTAAATCCTGGAAAATCGACCAGATCCATAGTTGGTCATTCTTCTTCCTAACAGGGACTACGTTAGCAATCAATATTGGATACTTGACTTCATGTATGAACCCCACTTCAATCAACTTGTTGATTTCAACCTCCATCTGAGGGACTAACTCAGGCAAAATTTTCTTTGAGGCTGCTTGATTGAATGACCATTGTGTCTTACTGCAAGATGATGTACCGCCACTTTGGGATCCAACCGGGGCATCTCCTTGCATGACCATGAAAAGATATCTTTTACTCTCGTAGCAGACCGAGGTATTCAGATTTGTTATCAAATTTTAAATAACTCACAAGTGCACAAATCTATTGAAATATAGATTTAATGAGCAACGAGGTGAAACCCACAAAGACTGCGAATGTAAAAAAGTATAATTTAGTCCAAAATAACTCGTATACTAAATTAATGAAAAGATTTGATTTTTATATTTTCAATTAATTAGACATACTAGTAGAGAAAGTAAGCTAAACAATTAAAACAAATTTCAAGATAATTAAAATAACAAAGGTTTCGGAATTCACCACTGTTTAACGAAGCAATTCTCTAATCACCATCTAATTCACAAGTTTGAGTGAAAAGTCTAAATCAATCTATTGTCTATCCATAAATTTATCAACAAAGCCCAATTAATAAAATCTAATTTTGGTCCTTCTTCACCTCGCCCAATAGACTAACAAAGCATTTATCGTAGCAATTAAGTTAAAGAAAACAAAGAATCTACAAATCAATAATCCAAATATTTGATGTACCAAATAAAATTGTAATCTCACGATAAATCAAAGATAATCATTAAATACTTCAAGAACCAAGCATGGATTAATTGAACCATTGTCTAACACTCACCAATACATGATAGAAGTAATGAAAGAAATTAACTTTAATTAATCTACGGAGATCGAACCGTAAACGTCAACCGTGCATAAATAGAATTAAATTATGACAAGAGAATCATATGGTGAAATAGGGTTTCATCCTAACCCTGGTCTAAATAAATTAGAAGAACATAGTAATAGAATCGAAATTGCTAGAAGAGATAGAACTAGCCATAGATGATAAAACCAAATTAATGGCTCGAAATCACATTAATCTTGCCCAAAACTTTGCGTCAATCCTCGTCCTTTTCCTCTAATTCTTTCCTCCAATTCCCTTCGCTCCTTCTTTTCTTTCCCCCCAAATCAGCCGCAATTTATGACTTGCTGCCACCACCTAACGTCCTTCAAATGCTAGTGGGCTTAGGCCCATTAGCAAAGTTGTTTTTCCTTTTCTTTTTTTTATTTTCTGTTATATAAACCTATAATAAATGAAAGAAGAAATATTAGTTAACACTAATACGAAAAATGGACTAGGAAAATAAACAGTGGATGACAAATATGTGATAAAAATCTATTAATCAAATACCTCCAAACTTAAATTTTGCTAGTCCTAGAACAAAACAATCAATCAAACATCACACATCTAAATGACACTAACATTCAAACAATAGTCAAATAGATTGCCTTATCGACCTCATATTTGAAAATCATCATGATCGATGAAAAGAATGCAATATTGCCCATATATCAACATTTGACTCTAACCATGCCAACTTTTCAAATCAAAATACCAATCAATTTCCATCACATGTAATCGATTGGTTCATTCCTGGCCCATGATAGTTAATTCTTTTTTCCTCACACTCTCGTGGGATTCACACACCCATTGTTAATATATTCACTAATGCTCAAGGTGATAACTATTGGTTACACTCAATAAGTTCATCTTTTCCCACTCAAGATCGGTTAGGTCGAACAAATGATTGTAGCATTCAAGGATTGTAGCTATTCTCTCTTCTTTTCTCTTTTCTTTTTTTTGTTTTTTTCTTTTTCAAGTGCCTCAACCTTCAAGTCTCTACAAGGAACTCAAATAGGCTAGCTAATCCCCAAAATTAAATGTTTTTTCTTCCTTTTTTTCTTCTTTTCCTTCTACTTTCTTTTTTGGGGGGATTTTTTTTAATATATATATTATGTGTAAGGCCTATCTCCCTTAAGTTTTCTAGCTGACTCTTGTAGCGAGCTTTAGGTCGATGACTCTCAAGCCAAATAACCTTAGGCAACGGGTTTTAAGATACCCCTTTGGACTTAATTACTCGAGTCAAAAAGGCTACGAAGAGAGGTATAAAATATTCAACTCAATTAGTAATATTAGTGCACGGGGATTAGATTGCTAGCATTGGTCATTCCCAAGCCCATACTTTCAGGCCAAGAGCACTTCACACAATTTTTAACTCATGCACGAAATAAAAGCGTTCCCATCTAGCCATTCTCACGGCTCAACCACTCCCCAACAATCCTCTCTTAAGGTACGGTTCAAAAGTTGTAATTGAGTTTAGGCTCATACCTAATAACAAGTTATAAATTTAACCAATCGACACAGTTCCAAAAATCTTTCATTATTTCAACCCAAAAAGCTAACATAACCAAAATCATTCGGTTAACATGTTGCAGCATTGCATCCAAGTCATATATCCCAACAATTTCCAATAGTTATATCATCAGTCGCAATGCTATCCAACCAAAACAAACACATAAGCACACACGATTTTTTTTTCAAAAACTGCACATATAGCTAAAATATAAAAAAAATAATGAGAAGCACACAATAACAAACAAGCAAAAATGCAATTGACACACACCCAAACATATCCTAAACATTGTCCGCGATGTTTGTAACTATAGAAACATAAAAGAAGAGCAAAATAGGGGCAAATAGTAGGAAAGAGCACATAAAAAGCAAAGAAAAACAAAAAGACAAATTATTGACCTAAATAAATGACAAATAAAAGAAAAAGAATAAATGAAAAATGAAAATTAGAGTCAAGTTTGGTGGATTGGCCTACTCAACTCCACCTCTTCCTCTCCATCTTGAGATTGAAACTCCAAATATGGTTTTTATTGTTGACCATTCACTTTAAAAATATCACCATTTTAGGGGTTTTGAACTTCGATGGTCCCATAAAGATAGACAGTATGAACAATGAAAGGACTAGGCCACTTAAAACGTAACTTACCATGAAAGACATGCAACCGAGAATTGTATAAAAGTATTTTCAGACCTAGTTCAAAAGATTTCCTTAAAATATGTTTCTCATGAAAAACCTTCATACGGTTCTTGTAGGTCTTTTCATTCTCGTAGGCATCGTTCCTAAGTTCTTGAGTTCTGCCAATTGCAACTTTCTATTCGACCCAGCACTCTGCATATCAAAATTAAATTTCTTAATAGCCCAATATGCTCTATGCTCCAATTCCACTTGTAAGTGATAAGCTTTTCCATACACAAGTCTATAAGGAGACATCCCAATCGATGGTTTGAAAGTTGTTCTGTATGCCCATAGTGCATCTATGAGTTTTAATGACCAATCTTTCCTGTCAGGCCGAACAGTCTTATCCAAAATCTGGTTAATCTCACTGTTTGAAATTTCTACATGCCCGTTGGTCTATGGATGATATGGAGTGGCAACCTTGTGTGTGATTGAATACTTTGTCAAAAGAGAGTTAAATGGCCTATTGTGGAAGTGAGACCCTCCATCACTAATTATAGCCCTTGGAGTACCAAAGCGAGAGAAAATATTATTCTTTAAAAATGTCACCACAACCTTGTGATCATTGGTCCTACATGGGATTGCCTCAACCCATTTTGACACATAATCAACTCCAACCAATATGTATAGATAGCCAAACGAGGGTGGAAAAGGTCCCATAAAATCAATACCCCAACGTCGAATATCTCAACAACAAGAATAAGATTTAGAGGCATCATGTTTCTCCTTGAAATGCTTCCCATACGTTGGCATCTATCACATGAAGAACAATATTAATAACTATCATGAAAAAGAGTAGGTCAGTAAAAACCACATTGTAAAATCTTTGCCGTAGTCTTTTTAGCACTAAAATGGCCTTCACAAGCTTCATCATGACAAAAAGATATCATACTTTGAATTTTATTTTCAGGGATACATCTCCTTATAATCTGATCAGGACAGTACCTAAATAAATAAGGTTCATCCCAAAAGAAATTTTTCACTTCGACCAACAACTTATTCTTATCTTTCTTGCTCCAATGCTCCAGCATTTTTCTTGTAACTAGATTCCGGCATTTCTCCTGCAACTAGATAATTGACAATGTCAGCATACCAAGGTACAACATCAATACTCATAAGCTACTCATCAGGAACAAACTCACTTACAGGCAAACTCTTCTCAATAGGTTCAAGAATAATGCGGGACAAACGATCAACAACAATGTTTTCACATCCCTTTCTATCCTTAAACTCGATGTCAAATTCTTGTAACAAGAACATCCACCTAATTAACCTAGGTTTTGCATCCTTTTTAGTTAATAAGTATTTCAATGCAGCATGATCAGAGAAAACAATCACTTTACTCCCTATAAGATAAGATCGAAATTTATCAAGTGCAAAAACAAAAGCTAGCATTTCTTTTTCAGTAGTGGAGTAGTTCAACCGTGCATCATTGAGTGTCCTATTAGAATAATAAATCACATAAGGCAAGCAATCTATTCTCTGTCCAAAGACTGTTCTTACTACATAATCAAATGCATCACACATGAGTTCAAATGGCAGTTTCCAATCAGGTGGTCAAATGATGGGTGAAGTAATTAACAAACTTTTCAATTTTTCAAAAGCCTCTAAATAAGAATCATCAAAGACAAATTGAATATCCTTAACAAGTAAATTGTATAAGGGTCTAGAAATTTTACTAAAGTCTTTAATAAATCTCCTATAAAAACTAGTGTGCTCAAGGAAAGATCTTACTTCTTTTACAGATTTTGGAGATGAAAGATTGGAAATAAGATCAACATTCACCTTGTCAACCTCAATACCCCTAGTAGAGATTATGTGAACGAGAACAATACCTTGTTTCACCATAAAAGGACATTTTCCCCAGTTTATAATTTTCTTCTCAATGTATCTCTGCAAAACTAAAGTTAGATGGTGCAAACATTCATCAAAATTATCTCCATAAACAGAAAAATGGTCCACAAACACTTCAATATATCTCTTGACCATATTAGAGAAAATACTAAGCATGCATCTTTGAAAAATAGCAGGCGCATTACATAAACCAAATGGCATTCTCTTATATGCAAAAGTTCCAAAATGATAAATGAAAGTAGTTTTCTCTTGATCTTCTGGAGCAATGGAAATTTGATTATAGCCTGAATAGCCATCTAAAAAGCAATAAAAGTCATGTCCTGCTAGCCTCTCAAGCATTTGATCAATAAACGGGAGAGAAAAGTAATCTTCTCTAGTTACAAGGTTCACTTTTCTGTAATCAATGCACACACGTCATCCTGTAGTTATTGTAGTTGTAATCAATTCATTGTTAGCATTGGCAATTACAGTTATGCCCGATTTCTTTGGAACTACATTCACCAGACTCACCCAACTACTATCGGAAATAGGATAAATAATCCCAGTATATAACAATTTAAGCACTTCATTTCTCACAACATCCTTCATGTTGGGATTTAACCTACGTTGCATCTCTGTAGTGGGTCTAATATTTTCCTCAAGATGAATGCGATGCATGCAGTTAGCAGGATTTATACCTTTAACGTCAGCAATGATCCACCCTAATGCCCCTTTATGCCCAGGCAAAACATTTGACAACTTACCTTTTTGCTCACCATCAAGGGAGGAAGATATTATTACCAATAAAGTTTCTGACTCTCCCAAGAATGCATATTCTAAGTTGTCTGGCAATGCTTAAGCTCCAATTGTGGTGGTGTTTCGGTTGACAAGACACTCTTCTTCTCCTCACGAGGTAGAAGTGACTCAATTTTTGCTCTCCAATTACTTGTATCCATGATAGGTGTTGACTCAAGCAATGCATTCACTTCATCAATTGCACTATCAACATCAAAAGAACAACCAAAATGAGTTAAACACATTTCTAGCACATCATCACAATTATTAGCAATAAGGGAATTATCAACTAATGACTCTATCATATCAACATCAACAACTTCCCCATCATCTAATGGCTGCTTGTTAATATTAAAAACATTCAAGTCTAGAGTCATATTGCCGAAGGAAAGTTGCATCACCCCATTCCTACAATTGATAATAGCATTAGATGTTGCCTAAAAAGGACGACCTAGAATAACAGGAATGTGCTTTGTAGAATCTTGCACAAGTTGAGTGTCAAGTACAATAAAATCAACAGAAAAATAAAACTTGTCAACCTGTATAAGAACATCTTCTACAATACCACAAGGAACTTTAACAAATATATTGGCAAGTTGTAAAACAACAAAAGTGGGTTTCAATTTGCCTAACCCAAATTGCACATATACAGAATAAGGTAAAAGATTAACACTAGCTCCTAAATCTAATAAAGCTTTCTCAATCTTATGGTTTCCTAGAACATATGAAATTATAGGATAACCTGGATCTTTAAATTTTGGAGGAGTTTTGCTTTGAATGATAGAGCTTACCTGTTCAGTTAAGAATGCATTTTTGTGCACATGCAACTGCCTCTTCTTAGTACATAGATCTTTTAAAATTTTGGCATGGGCTGGTACTTGCTTTATAGCATCAAGTAAAGGGATGTTTATACTTACTTGGTTGAATATTTCCATCATCTCATTGATTGTGCTATCTTTCTTCCCTTTAGTTAATCTCTATGGAAAATGAGCTTTTGGAATGTACGGTGGTGGAATGTCTTCACCTGAACTCTCCTTCGATGGATCTTGATTTGGAACTTCCTCAGAAGAAACTTCTTCAAACTTCTTTCTAGTTAGGGCCTGCCCTTGATTGTCAAACAATTTCCCATGTCTCATTGTCATGATAGCTTTAGCATCCTCTTGATGATTCTTAGACATAGCTCCAACATTATGCATTCCCTTTGGCGTAGGAAGTGGTTGATTAGGGAATTTTCCTTTCTCAATGGTTGTTGCCAATTGTTAGACAGAGGAAACTAATCGTCCAATCATTTTCTCCATATTAGACATAGAATTTGTTTGAGAGTTCTGAAATTCTACAGTTGTCTGATTTTGTTGACCAAGTGCTGCGTGTGTGGACTGAGCTAACTTCTCAAATGCCTTCTTCCCATGGTTTTGGTTGTGAAAGTTCTTATTGCATTGTCTCATATTTTGTCGGGGAACTTGAACTTCGCATACTATTTTGTTGAGAACACTGTGACCATGAGAAATTCGGGTGGTCTCTCCATCCTAGGTTATATGTATTAGAATAAGGATTATAGGATGGTTTTCTCATCATGTTTAGGGCATTTGCCTTATTAGAGTATTCATCTGATCCAGACTGATTACTGACAAGTGGCTTACTCGCGGGTGTCATTTTCAAATAAGCTAGTTGGTGAGAGATGCTTTCAATCATATCTTTGACTTCGCTAATCTCCAAACGTAAGTCATTACTTCAGATCTTATATATTCCTCATTTCTGTCCTTCAATTCGAGAAGAACGACTTCACTGCTGAGAATTTTTTGCTTGTTTTCGAAAGAAATCCCAAATTTCAGTTGCATTTTTAGACATAAACTCTCCACCGCTTGTAGTTATCAACCATTCTTGAATGTGCGGTAGCAATCCCTCCAAGAACTATTGGGAAAGGTGCAATTTTTCATAGTCGTAATGTGGACACTTTAATAGCAACCCATTGAATCTCTCCCAAACTTCACAGAATGGCTCATTGTCTCCTTGAACAAATTCTAAAATTTCCGTGCGAAGAGCATTTGTTTTATGAACAGAAAAATACTTATTCAAAAATTTAGCAACCATTTATTCCCAAGAAGTAATACTATTAGATGGCAAAGTATTAAACCATGATCGAGCTTTATCCTCAAAAGAAAATGGGAAAGATCTCAATTTCTCATTATCATGAGTAACATTCTCATACTAAAGTCTCATATATAGCATAAAAATCAGTTAAATGATTATAAGGGTCCCCTCTTTCCAAACCAGAAACTGATGGAAGATAATTAAGTATACTAGGTTTTAGTTCGAAAGTTCTAGCAGCTATTTGAGGATATTGAATGAATGATGTGCTCAAATTAGATAAAGGACTAAAATAATCCTTAAAAGGTTTCTCTTCAGTTTCATCAGCCATCTCAATTTTTAGTATGTTATCCTCAATTTTATTCGTGGTTACAACTTGTTTTCGTTGATGAAAAGTTCTTTCAATTTCGCTATCAAATGATTCTAACTCAAGATTGAGAAATCTACGGCCACGCATGCAGCAATTCTTCTTTTAAAGTTTTTTCTTTTCAACAACAATCAACTAAAATAAAAATAACGATAAAAATCGCAAACTAACAACTCTACTAACAAAAATTCAAAGCAAAAGAATAAAACAAATGAGCAAGAACACCTGATTTTCTGCCTTTGTAGAAATTCTTATTGACCACGACCAAGTGCTCCGACGATAAAGCTATTTTGCAAAAAATAAAAAAAGAAAATACTCAAGACTAAATAATAATAATAATAATAATAATAATAATAATAATAATAACAAACTAAAAGGAAAAATAAAATGAACGAAATTAACTAAGGCTAAATCAACTTTCTAACGCAATCCCCAACGGCGCCAAAAACCTGTTATCAAATTTTAAATAACTCGCACGCACTCGTACAAATCTATTGCAATATAGATTTAATGAGCAACGAGCTCAAGCCCACAGGGATTGCAAATTTAAAAAGTATAATTTAGTCCAAATTAACTTGCATACTAAATTAATGAAAAGATTTGGTTTTTATATTTTCAATTAATTAGAAATACTAGTAGAGAAACTAAGCCAAACAATTAAAACAAATTTTAAGATGATTAAAATAACCAAGGTTTATGAATCCACCACTATTTAGCAAAGCAATTCTCTAATCACCATCTAATTCACAAGTTCGAGTGACAAGTCGAAATTAATCTATTGTCCACCTATAAATTTATCAACAAAGCCCAATTAATAAAATCTAATTTTGGTCCTTCTTCACCTTACCCAATAGACTAACAAAGCATTTATCGTAGCAATTGAGTTAAAGAAAACAAAGAATCTAGAAATCAATAGCCCAAGTATTCGATGCATCGAATCAAATTGTAATCTCACGATAAATCAAAAATAATCATTAAATACTTCAAGCACTAGTGATGGCAGAAAAATCCGATCCGATCCAAATCTGATGGATACCCGATCCGAATGGAGCAGTTTTTTGCCGATCCGAAGATCCATGGATTATTGATCCGTGGATCGGCCGATCCGAGACGGATTTGGATTTGGATTTGGATCGGCCTGATCCGATCCGATCCGATCCGAATTGATTTTTTATTTTTTATTTATTATTTATTTTATTTTATTTTTATTATTTTTATTTTTTTATAAAACTTATACCAATATGGATCACATTTGGATTTTTTTCTTGATCCGATCCGATCCGATCAAATCTGATCCGAATTCGATCCGAGGAATTTGGATTTGGATTTGGATCTGGATCGGGGTCTTTGATTTGGATTTGGATTTGGATTAGGTCGATCCGATCCGAACCCGATCGATTGCAAACACTATCAAGCACCAAGCATTGATTAATTAAACTATTGGCTAACAATCACCAATACGTGATAAAAGTGATGAAAGAAATTAACTTTAATTAATCCACGAAGATTAAACCGTAAACGTCAATCACGCATAAATATAATTAAATTATGACAAGAGAATCATATGGTGAAATAGGGTTTCATCCTGACCCTGGTCTAAATAAATTAGAAGAATATAATAACATAATCAAAATTGCTGGAAGAGATAGAACCGGCCATAGATGATAAAACCAAATTAATGGCTCGAAATCACCATAATCTTGCCCAAAACTTTCATCTCGTCCTCGGCCTTTTCTCTAATTCCTTCATCCAATTCCCTTCCGGCTCCATTTTTTCTTTCCCAAAAATCAGCCGCAATTTATGACTTACTGCCACCGTCTAACTTCCTTCAAATGCTAATGGGCTTAGGCCCATTAGCAAAGTTTTTTTTTCCTTTTCTTTTTTTTTTTAATTTTCTATTATATAAACCTATAATAAATGAAAGAAGAAATATTAATTAACATTAATACGAAAAATGGACTAGGAAAATAAAAAGTGAATGACAAAATATGTCATAAAAATCTATTCACCAAGATTCCTTTTCTTGGCTAAGGAAAGCACTGACAAATATTGGTCTTGGATCTTTTTCAGTCCCCAAGTCTAATTGTTTGACCGCATCTATAGTAGTTTGCTCTCCCTCCCACCTCTTCAAATGTTTAGGGTGCTTGCTCAGGTTCATATGTTGTAGCAGAACTCTAAGAATCAGACTCCTAGTCCAAGCCTTCTTCAAAAGAAATGTGATTTATTGAGACAACATCTTCATCATCTATATCTTCTTGGGTTGAATTATTCTTTCCATTTTTACGCCTTCGTCTTGGTTGTTGAGGCTTCAAGCTTTGATTCGGAGTTTTAACTCCAAGCTGAAAGAACATAAATTGCCTCTGGGAAGACCCTGTCCGAGTGAACGCACCTTTATCTACTTGGGAAAGTAAGGCGGCACCACCACTTAGCCTTTGGAAAACGAATGCTTTACCTTCAGGTTCAGCTAGAGTGGAAGACTCAATCTTTAATCTTTCAAATGCCGAAACCTTTATATTTTCACCTTGGATTCAGTCGAACACCGAGGTATTTGACTCTTCTTCTTTCTTGTCATTGACCCCAAATATCTTAACCATAATCGGATTTGAAGAGGTCTTTCTGACTTTGATGACATACTTTTGTGGATTGGGGGCATATCCCAGTCCATACTTTCCATTGGAAGCGAAGCGTCCACTGAAAAGATTAGAGTCGAGATCCCCTAGTTTGCGGGGTTCTCCCTTTCTATATCCAGCACTTTCCAAAAGCTTTTGAGCCTGCATATTATAATGTCCTCTAAATATTTTCTTCGATTTTTCGATCGTCTTGGAGATTGGAAGCTTTTGTGAGGTTGCTATGGAAAGTTTCGGCATACTTGAGACAAGTGTTGAAGGTCAAAAAATTCGTAAACACAAATTCCTTTTGTACTAATAAAAATAATACAATCGAATTGTTAGAAAATGGGAATTTCTAAAATTGGCAGTGGACTGGATCTCTTGATCACAAATAATGCTAAATCTATTTATTAACGATCAGTTGGCGAAAGTCGTGGGCACGTGGCTTCATTTCCCAAGCGTCAAGGATTTGATTTGACTTGATTTTAATCTATGTAGAAGACTATGTTCTATAAAGCGTTGAATTTGACTTTGACTTTTGGTTTAGATTTGAAAAAGACTGTTTTTCAAACCTTTGATTTGAGCTTTGAATCTAGCTTTGATTTTGAAGAAGACTTTGTTCGTCAAAACCCTAGTTTTACCTTGAATTTGATTTTGAATTGGAGAAGAATGTGTTCTACAAAACCTTGATTTGATCTTGGATTTGGTTTTGAATTAGAGAAGACTTTGTTCTCTAATCCGTGTTTTTGGCTTCGAATTGGAGAAGATTGTGTTCCCCAAAACCTTGATTTGATCTTGGATTTGGTCTTGAATGAGAGAAGACTTTGTTCTCTAATCCTTATTTTTACCTTTGAATTGGAGAAGACTGTGTTCTCCAAAACCTTGACTTGATCTTAGTTTTGGTCTTAAATTAGAAAAGACTTTATTCTCTAATCCTTATTTTTACCTTTGAATTGGAGAAGACTGTGTTCTCCAAAACCTTTATTTGATCTTTGTTTTGGTCTTGAATTAGAGAAGACTTTGTTCTCTAATCCTTGTTTTTTTAACTTTGATTTGATTTTAATTTGGAAAAGATTTTGTTTTCCAAATCTTTACTTTAAGCTTTTGAGTTTGGTTTCCAGAAAATTTTGTTCTTCTTGAATATTTGAGGCTTTGAGAGAGTTTGTTCTCTCTGATTTTGAGAGGATTTTCTAACTTTTTGTTTAGGATTTTCCTTCTCTTCTCCTCTTCCAAATGACGCTAAGGGTCCTATTGACGAAAATCAGCACACACATAGCCCCCTAATTGTGGGAGGCCCGGGAGGAGAGTTGGGAGTTTGTCTCTTGCTAGCATAAACTTATTCTGTCGGCGCTTGCAACAAAAGGAAGCCCACAGTTTCGCTTTGATATTTTCACACTTCTCTGAAAATGTGTCTAGTATTAAAAAATACATTTTAGTTTGAAAATAAATTTTACTTTGAAGTTTTGACAAAAAGTAATATTATTTATAACAATCAATAGTACTATAGTAATTTTAATGTGTGGCATAGCAAAAGGTCCAGTCACATAAGTTCAACTCACAAGTCACAAACAATAAGAATTCAACAATTTCTAGCAATCAATGTAAACACAAGCACGAAAAGTCTCAAGCTTTCTTCCAAGAAATGAGTTTTGCGCTCTTTCTCCAAAATTGACGTCCTTACAAGAGTTCTATGTCGATTTATACTAGAGTTGAAAGTAATAGAACAAAAGACAAAATTTCCTTGCAATAAGAAATAGGCAACTGAATAAAAATTAAAATAAAAATAAAGGAAGACGTATAAATTAGTGGTGTGTCTGATCCATGCACGTTGACTTGGAATAGGTTTGACTTTAGTTTAGTACCAAAAGATAATTTTGGTTCAAAAATATTAAAATAACACGAGTGCTTATTAATTATTATTGACCGAGGTACCACTAAATGACTTAATATGTTAAATTTTATATTAAAAACAATTAAGATGATCAATCATTTTTTTTAATTCACTACCAAATTGTATTATTCACCGTGGATAGATCATACAATGAATAACATGATGCATAAGATATTTTTGCCCATTTTAGTTGTCTTCGATTACCACTTGCCAAGGTTGTGTGCTACGTGTGCTCAATGCAGTCATAAAATTATTTAATTTTTTATAATAATTAGACCACTGATTGAAAGTACTAATCAAAGACTTAATACTTGGATGATTCTCTTCTAATGATTTAAGTAGCATATATGATTTGGTCGGTCTCCAGTTTAATGTTGTTCTTAAATTAACCCAGACATTAGTTGCTCTTCTTGTTGGGGTGTGGGTTTTCTCAAGCACCTTTAACCGTGTAGGGTGTAAATTAGGAGACTCAAATTTCAAAGTATACAAATTTGATCCAATCCCGCTAGAACTTTGTTATAATCCCAGTGTTAGATGTGACGCTGTCCATGCTGCCATGTGTCTATCCAGCCCCACTTATCAACCTCTTGTTGCGATGTGGTAGCACCAGAACGCACCACGTTAGCACGCATCTATAACAAAGTTCTAATGCTAGAACTAGATCATCCATATCTGTATTTAATAGTTACTAATTAGTGTGTTGGGATAAATTTTGACAAAAAAATAATTACAATTAATAAATAACAATAGTAAGAACACCTTATGCATATGTATAAATTAAACAACTAAGTTTAATTTTAAACATAATGTTATTATATATATTTTACTTATCGAAAAGTTATTCTTAAAATTTAATTATGAATATACAACTTTTCCAATTAAAAATTCACCGTTAAATATTACAAACACATTTAATAGCAACATTAGTTTCAAATAAATTTTAAAAACCAAAAACTCCATTTTGTTTAATACTTCTTACTAGTGGCACCGAGAAACATCTACGTGGCAACATCGGGGCCCACAAGTGGACCCACGTCTCACGTGGCACCCAAAATTGCCATGATACCGAGGCTTTCAGCCCTCGGCCGAGGCGTTAACCCTCGCCAAGGGGACGATCGCCTCTCAAAGTGTCCCTCCTCCTAAGATCAAAGTCACCCACGTGCCAATGGTCAATGCATAGTCCATCCAGCCTCCCGAGCTATACCCTATGATGGGATCAGAGAACCAATGGCTACTGGGCAGGTGGCATGTCATCATGATAAGTCCAACCACTACTTTTATAAGAAGCGGTTTAAATAGAAGCCTATGGTGAGCGAGAAAGGTAATGCTAAATCACTCACTACATGCGCACTTCCATTAATTCACTCAAGAGCTTTCAACTCTACCGGGTGGACCTCCGTAACACCTTGTTTCAGGCTTCAAGGCTCCACCCACGACGAATACTATCCAACCTTTTATAAGATGATGATTTGACCGTCAGAGTGCGTGCGACCTCCGTCCCCTCTGCCGTCTGAGTGGTGATTTCCGGTGATCAACGCTCCTAACGATTTGTCTTAACGTGCAGTTGGATGGAGGAAGAAGATAGAGGTGAGTAGCAATTGTGAACCCCATTTCTAGAGGTCAACAACTCCTATGAAAATGATTTTTAAAACACTATTACAACTAATAAATAAATTTTGAGACAGTAAAATACACCATTAGCGTGATCACATTGTAGCTATACTTTAGTGTAACTTCTTTTTTTCTTTATTAATCTTATCATTAAAAAAGAATAATTCTAGAATTTTTATTGAAAGTTACAATTTTTTATTTAAATATAAAAAGATTAACGTTTTTAGATAAAAAAAGATTAATGTATTAATCAAATAACTAGGTTTAGAATAAGATGGGATTGCCCAATCTCCTTTAAAATGGTTGGATGTTTAAGAAGTTATATTAAAACGTTACCATTAAAAAAATGGAAAGCAATTATGTGTATAAAATTTTTTTTTATTAACTTGCACTACTAGAATATTGGCTTTCAGGAACGAACAATTGGAACGGAAAGAATATCTGTTGTTAATATCAACGGATTATGCGGTGGCAAAATAAAATAGCAACTGCAAATGGTAGTGCTGTTGCAAAATTACAACGGAGTTCAGCATCGGTAGGAAATTAGCAACCATGTAGGCAAGTGCCATGGCAAATAGTGCCGTTGCAATTTTCCACGGCCCCAATTTTCCCATTGCAAAGTACCTACGGGATTTGAATATTTCGTTGCAAATTTTCCACGGATTTAACATTCCAAGTTTGCTATCCACATGACAGTTGCAATTTTGCAACATTTAATTGTTCCGTTACAGACGCCGTGGCTAATTGCAATCAAAACTAGATTCAGATTTTAGATATATTCTTCCCTATGCTATTTTATCTCTTCGAATTCTCTCTGCATATTCCACCCCATCTTTTCCATTTCAGTCCATACTCTCTATTTTACTCCATAAATCCTTTATATTTGATCAAAAAATCTGTTGGGTTTAGAGGTTGCTGCCTTAGTCATTTTTAGGCCAAATAAGTTGGGCCGTGTTGATGATGTGAGGATTGACCCAGGAAGACCTAACTTGGAGAAGAAGCATTTAACCTAGCCGCTCATTTTAAACTGTAGATCTTGGCCGATTATTACTAGGGTTTCACTATTATAAAAGGGTTGGTGTATTGACTTATGTGATAAGAGTGAATTACATCTTTTAGAGCCTCTCTGCTATTTTCTAAGCCTTTGTATCTATTCTTGAGAGTTGTTAGAAGTGATAGAGTTGCTTAGATTATCGTTCAAGGAACGAGAGTGAAACAGAGATAAGAGAGAGATTGTAATTTGTAAAACTTTGCTACCGATTGATTTTCTAGTGGAATCCTTGAGCAACTACCACAATCGGTGTAGAGCTCAACGCAGAGTAGGAGAAATCTGAACTGCGGGGCCGTGGGCCAAAACAAATCCATGTGTTCATTTTAATTTTGTGTTCTTGTGTTTTTTATTCGATTTCAAGTGTTTTTAGTTGTTTAAATCTTAACAGTGGGTATCGAGCAATAGATCCGAAGTTTTAGAGTTTTTCATTGATTTGTTTTTGGGAGTTTTTCGAAAAAAAAATTGATTCTGAAATTTTTCTCTCTTGGAGTTTTAAATATTGCCTTTGAAAAGTCCAAATAGTGCACGGCTGATTTCTTTTTCCTTTTGAGTCAAAAAGGCAACAGATTTCCTTTTTTTCCTTTTTGAGTTCAAAACCAAAACAGAAACCTTTTTAGTCCAAAAAGCATCAGAAACTTTCTTTTTCAAAGGACAAAACACTTCCTTAGTTCTCCTTCGTGAAAAAGAAAATTGAGATCTGATTTTTTGAGTATAAACCTTAGAGCTTTCTCTCCCAAACCCCTCTCTAAAAATTCCTTCTTCTAGTCCACACCCCAACCTCGCCTAGTTGTCGGCGATTCTTGTGTCCGACGGTGGAGATCTGAGACTAGTTGGGATTTTCAAGTGTATCGGTGGTGGTTTGGGTCTTTTTATTGGTGAGTGTCACTTGGCTTCGAGTTTTCTTGGCCGGGCATTTGGGGACAATGGTGGTCAGCGGTGTTGTGGCATAACCGGCAATTGAAGTTTTCCGGTGGAGCAAGGTGACCGGTGGTGGTTTGTGAAACAACTGGTAGTCTTTTTTCAGTTTTCGGTGGAGCTTGTGGCTTCGGTGGAGATCTGTGAAATTTTCGGCGACTGAACAATGGGGTGTCTGGTCTTTTCGGTGATTGTATTGGTTTTGTCTCCGGTCTGTGACCGAGGTAACATCGGTATTTTTCTCCTTCTTGTGTGTGAAGTTATTAAGGTAAACTACTGCCCTTATCTTTACTTGTCCAAGCCCCACTAAAGGTGAGGAATTTGGGAGGATATGGGATTCACAGTGGCAACCACTTAGGCTTCTTGCGTGATATAATTGAGGGTCTTAGTTGTTCTTGATACTCTTGTATTCTGCCAGTGTTTATCCTGTAATAGTTGACATTTGTGCTCGAGATTGTCACTTAGAGGGTAGTTTGTGATCCTTCATTCCGTGCATATTGAGTATATATCATTCATTTTTCCTGAGTCTGTGCTTCCTTTGTTTTTGTCTGAGTAGACATTGCACATTTGAGGTGGAGTTTTCTGTTGTTTATCTCTTTTTCGGTTGAGTTACTATTTTTTGCTGCATTTATTTGTGTGATTGCATTATTAGTTTACACAGCATTTGTTGAGTTGTATTGAGGTTTAGTTCTTTCATTTGTGACCTATTTTTGAATTGAGTTTTCAAAAGATTTTCAAACCAGTTGTTGAACTTTGTTTGAATTTAAAGGGAGTGCCTCTAACTGTTTTTAAAAAGAGTTCTTAAAACAATGTGTTTTTCCTTCAAAAGAGTTTTTTAACTAGTGTTTGTGTTTTAAAATCAAGATGGCTGCCATTAAAACTGACTTGGGAGTTTTTTATGGTAAGGGTGATTTTAAAATCTGGTCACAAAAGCTGAAAGCACTACTTATGTAGCTTAAATGTCATAGAGCATTAGATAATTCATGGTTAGAAGGCACAACAGCTAAACAAAAGATAGAGGGTGAGGAAGTTGCATGGAGTACCATATTTTTGCATTTATCTGATGATGTTATTCGTACTATTGGAGATACTAAGTCATCTGCAGAATTGTATAAAGCACTTAAGTCACATTATGGCACCAAATCTATGCCTAATAAGTGTTTTATGTTGAAGCAATTTTCTCCTTTAAAATGGATCTCTCTGCTGATCTTGATGTGAATTTGTGTAAATTCCAAAAGCTTGCAATTGATTTGACTAATCCTTGTGAGAAAATTTCTGAGGATCAGAAGGCTTTGGTTCTTTTGAATTCAATACCTAAGAAATTCAATGATTTGAAGAATGCTCTTGAGTACGGTCAAGATAACTTGACTGTGGATGTTATTGTGAATGCATTGAGAAATAAGCAGTTGGAGTTAAGATCTGTTGAGAGTAGCTATAGTCATGGTGGCGAGGTGATGTATTCTAAAAGTCAAGGTGGAGGTTGGCAATCCAAGGTTGATAAGAGTAATTATCAGCATATGAACCATGTGAATCGGAATGAAAGTCAAAATGGCAAGAAAAAGGGGAAAGGTAAGTGGAAGGGGAAGATGACTGGCGAAAAGAATGAGTATGAGTGCTATAGTTGTGGTGAAAAAGGGCATTTCATTAGAGATTGTCCAAAGAAGAAGAGGGGTCTGTTGGGCAAATATAATGGAACTACGGCTTGTGCATTCGATGGTGGATATGATGAGGACAGGTTTTGTAAATGGCCTCCTGTATCGGGCCATTTACATTTAAAATTCTATTTTTAAATCATGTTTAAATTTTTGAGTTAATTATTGTTTTTTGGAACATTTACTAACTTGTGATCTTTGTAGGTGTACAAGAGTGATGATACAAGATTGTGGTTTGAAGGTTCTTGGATTTCACTAGTGAAAAAGACCAAGGCAACAAGGTGGAGATTGTTGGGTTTAGAGGTTGCTGCCTTAGTCATTTTTGGGCCAGATAAGTTGGGCCGTGTTGATGACGTGAGGATTGACCCGGGAAGACCTAACTTGGAGAAGAAGCGTTTAACCTAGCCGCTTATTTTAAAGTGTAGATCTTGGCCGATTATTACTAGGGTTTCACTATTATAAAAGGGCTGGTGTATTGACTTATGTGATAAGAGTGAATTACATCTTTTAGAGCCTCTATGTTATTTTCTAAACCTTTCTATCTATTCTTGAGAGTTGTTAGAAGTGATAGAATTGCTTAGATTATCGTTCGAGGAACGAGAGTGAAACAGAGATAAGAGAGAGATTGTAATTTGTAAACCTTTGCTACCGGTTGATTTTCTAGTGGAATCCTTGAGCAACTACCACAATCAGTGTGGAGCTCAACGCAGAGTAGGAGAAATCCGAACTGCGGGCCGTGGGCCAAAACAAATCCGTGTGTTCATTTTAATTTTGGGTTCTTGTGTTTTTTATTCGATTTAAAGTGTTTTTAGTCGTTTAAATCGTAACAAAATCATATACATAGTTATTTCAAGTGGTGGATGTAATTTAGGTAAGATTTATTATTTTAAATAACTAAGAATTATATATGTGTATATTTTTGTGTTCCAAGCATGTTCTATTTAGTACAGTTATAGAATTTTTCTATTTTTGAAACTTCAAGAAAAATTTATTAACCCGTTGACGGCAAAATGTTTATTAACATGTCTATAATGGTATGTTTATTAACACATTATGCAAATTATACATAAAGAAACGAATTAGATGAATATAGGTTTTTGGTTGTGTGTTTATTTGAAACTTGTTTTGAATAATGAAACTATATGCTTATTATATGTTCAAATTACATGAAGGTAACAATACATAAATATTTTTTATTTTAAGGATAGTATTGTTACATTTACAATATATATATATATATATATATATATATATATATATATATCATGGTAAAATGCATACTAACATGAGTTTATTGGTGGGGGAAATTAAGATATACATAAGAACAACATATTATAGGAATATAATTTGTTGATTTTGTACTATATATTTTAAAATTATTTTGGTTAATGAATGATGTGTTTATGTTACTTGTTCAAATTAAAATAATTATTATTGTGATGATGTGTTGTTATAATTGTCATTTGACTATTCTCTTTTGACGTTGTGTAGAATGTCGCATGATAGTAGTTGGATGTATTGTCTATTGCAGAATGGGTATCTGTTAAGAAAATTTGTTGCCGGGGTAAATGGATTCCTTGATTTTGCATTTTCACAACAGGGTGTTGTTGATGGGGTTAGATGTCCCTGCAGGAGATGTTGCAATGGCAGGTACCTCAAACGAGAAGTTATAAAGGTTCACTTATCCTCACATGGGTTTATGGATGGCTATACTAATTGGACTTCACATAGCGAACCATATTGGGATCATTCATCTGATTTCAGTGAACCATCTTCTACTCAAGGCAGGGTAGACAATTCTACCCTACGAACAATGGTAATGGATGCAATGGGACCTGACATTTACAACACATTCCCCAACTACCACCAGTTACAAACTGAAGAGGATGAGCCGAATGCTGAGGCTACGAAGTTTTTTACACTATTAGAAGATGCAGACAAACCTTTATGGTCAGGTTGCGATAAACATACCAAACTATCAGTAATGTCTCAGCTTCTGAACTGTAAGTCTGAATATAATATGCCTGCAGCTTGTTTTGATAGTCTAATGTCCATTATTAAGGACATGTTGCCAAAAGATAACCATCTAGAGCCTACATTCTACAAAACAAAGAAAATGTTATCTAGCCTCGGCCTTGGAGTTGTGAAAATTGATGCATGTGTTAACGATTGCATGTTGTACTATGAAAATTGATGCATGTGTGAACGATTGCATGTTGTACTACAAGGAAATGGAGAACTTGACTAGCTGTGTTACATGCGGCCACCCCCAGTATACAGATGCAATATCTAGGTCTGGGCATAGAGTGGCTCATAAAGTGCTGCGATATCTACCTCTAACTTCAAGACTTCAGAGGTTGTACATGTCTCGACGAATCGCACAACATATGATATGGCATGCTGATAATAGATTTACGCAGGAGAAATGTCACATCCAGCACATAGTGAGGCCTGGAAGCATTTCGATATAACTTATCCTGGCTTTTCTCTTCAGCCTCGCAATGTACGTCGTGGGCTTTGCACAAATGGATTCAACCCATTCAATATGACAATCTCTCACTAGTCGCGTTAGCCGATCATTTCTACAGTGTACAATCTTCCACCTGGGACATGCATGCAACGAGAGAATTTGTTTTTAAGCATGTTCATCCCTGGACCTAAAAGTCCAAGAAAGAACATTGACGTTTACTTGCGCCCGCTCATAGATGAACTGAAAATGCTATGGAGTGAAGGAGTTGAAACTTATGATATACACACTGGATAGAATTTATAGTTGAGGGCTACATTGATGTGGACTATTAGTGATTTCCCAAGTTTAAGTATGTTATCTGGGTGGAGCACACACGGACCATTGTGTTGTCCGTACTGCATGAATAATATTAAATCTTTTAGGTTGGAAAATGGACAAAAGCCTTGCTTTTTTGATTGCCATCGGTAATTTTTGCCTCACAACCATCCCTTCAGAAAACAATGTGATAAATTTTTTAAGAGTAGAATCGAAAGAGATGAAGCATCGATCCCTTTGACAGGTGCACAACTACGACGTATTGTTGATAGACTTGCAAATTTTACTCCAGGCCGAATGACTAGGAAACAAGAACTTGAAGGGTACGGTCGCAAACATAATTGGATTAGGAGAAGCATATTCTAGAACTGCCTTATTGCCACACGAATCTTATAAGGTACAATTTAGATGTCATGCATATTGAGAAAAATTTCTTCGAAAATTTATTCAATACAGTGATGGATATAAAAGACAATTTCAAAGCAATGAGGGATCTAGAACTTTATTGCTCTCGTCCTAAACCTCACATAGTTGAAGAAAGTGGTAGATCTTATATGCCAAAAGCTTCTTACAGCTTGACAAATGGCCAAAAAGAGTAGTGTGTAATTGGATCAAAACACTAAGAATGCCCGATGGATATGCTTCCAATATTGCACGTTGTGTTAAAGGAGATTCTGATCTTTATGGAATGAAAAGCCATGATTGTCACATTTTTATGCAGAGGTTGATACCAATAGCATTCAAAGAACTATTGCAAAAACCAATATGGGAAGCAATAACGGAGTTAAGTCAATTTTTTAGAGATATATGTTCCACTGTTGTAAAGGTTGAAGATATGAGGCACTTGGAGAAAAATATCGTGGTAACAATATGCAAACTGGAGAAGATATTTCCACCTGGGTTTTTTGATTCAACGGAGCATTTACCAAATATCTGTGAATGTATCCATTTGAGAGGTAATTTATATTAGTGATTTCATTTGTAAAAATATATATGTTATTATGCTAGTTGCTAATAATACTTTGAGAATTTTATAATTATATTGTTTAGGTTCCTAAACCATCTAAAAAGAAAGGTCAAAAATCATGCATCGGTGGAAGGATCTGTAGTTGAGGCTTGCCTCGTAGAAGAGACATCAACCTTTTGCTCTCTATATTTTGACAATACTGTCGAGACAAGATTGAATCTCCTTCCTAGGAATGACGATGGCGGTCTAGTTGATCCATTAGGAAGGTTGTCAATTTTCACATACCCTGGGCGCCTTTTGGCAAAGGAATGGTGCGTTCAAGAATGTTGCCCGATGATGAATGTGAAGGCTTCACGATATATCCTTTTAAATTGTGACGAAATTGCCCCTTTCTTAGAGTAAGTAGAAGAAGTCGTAACACATGTATATCAAATATATTTTTAGTTTCGTTGTATGCATGTGTTTAATTTCAATTGTGTAATATAGGAAATTTGAAAGTCGGATGAGAGTGACTTATCCACAAGCATCTGATGCACAGTTGGATCGATTGCGGGATAAACGTTCTGTATATAGCTGAGACACTATGTAAGCAACTGTTATACAATTTATGTTAATTATATCCATAAAATAAAACAAAGTAATCAGTGAGTTTGTATCTCAGGTAAATAGTGGCAAGAAAGAAGTAGATCCCCGAATAGTACAGTTGGCAATGGGTCCTTCTCGTGAAGTTAGATGTTATAATGGTTATTTTGTCAATGGTTTCAAATTCCACACCATGGACTCTGGCAGATATAAAAAGACAATGAACAGTGGTGTGTGTGTTTTAGGCAATTGTTACAATGATTGTGCTTATGACTATCATGGCATCCTCAATGAGATTTTGGAGTTACAGCATTTTGGTTCGGGTAATACCGTCATTTTGTTCAAATGTGATTGGTTTGACAACGATCATGGTGTTTGTGTGGATCGACAATTCAACCTTGTGGAACTTAACTGTAAAAAAAAAAAGTTATTGTCACCGGATAACTTTGCACTTGGTCAATAAGCTCAACAAGTACATTTTACCAGTCTTCCTACAATGGGTAGAGACAAAGATTGGTGGGCAATTATGTAAACAAAAGCTAGACATTTAACTCATGTGGAAGGCATCATATCAAAAGATGAAGAATGTAACTTATGGGTAGAACTTACTTTCCAAGAGGATTCAACACCGACTGATCGACAAGATGTCCATTTATCTTTGGAGTTGGATGTTCAACCTTTCGTACAAACTAACGTATATCCCGAACAGATTGACGACAAGGAAAGTTTGCAAGAAGAAGACGAACTCAGTGATCCCCATGATAATGATAATGGAAGTGATGTGGGAGACGAGCAGGACAAGGTAATTTTCAAAATCAATATATTTTTACAAATATTTATTTACTGTTATCATGGTAACTTTCATAATCAATATATTTTTACAAATATTTATTTGTTGTTATCACTTGTACGATTTAAATTATTGTGGAAAAATATAAAATGTTTATATGTAAAATTCAATAAATGCTAGCAAATTATAAACTCAAAAAAGGAGGAAATGTGAATAAAATCATATTATTTTATAATACACATACTATGCAATTTCTAAAATTTTTGTGAGATGAAGTAATAAATTTAATTAATAGTTAGTGTATACGATTCTTTTAATAAGTGAATATGATCTTTTTAAAAATAGCTTTCATTGTTCTTTTTTAAAATAAACTTAATTTTTTTAAAAGAAACAATATATTTAATTAATAGTTCTTATTACAGCAATTTGATTAATAATTAAGTTACATGAATTTTTGAGAAAATAAGAAAACTTTTTAACATGAAAGGGGGAAAATAAAATTTTTGGCAAAACATGGGAGGGAAAATTTGGGGAAAGATAGAAAAACGCGCCTTACTTAGAGTAGCTAGGAAAACTCACAATGGATACCCAATGGAAAATATTATGTCGGTCTCCCATCTCTTCAAAACCCTTTCCCCACAAAATCAGCCACTTCTTCTCCTCGGCTAGGTAAATCGACTATGGTATAGTGCGAATTTTATCTCTCTCAAAGCCTCGATGAAGGTCCTTATGTATCTCTTTTGTTTCCCTTTCGCAGGTTTAATTTTCTCTGCTGCTCGTCCACCTCTGTATCAACAAGGCAGCGAAGGTTTGATCTATTTTGTTCTAATGGTTCTTCATTGTCAATTAGATATGTAGATGTATTTGTAAGTGAAGGGAAAGCTTAGCATTCGATAATAGGACTTTTTGCTACTATGGGTTTCTCCAATGTGATTTTGTATTGCTATTTGGAGCTTTTCTTCTATGTTTTATCATTTAAAACTTTCTTCTATATTTCTTCTATACATATATATGTATGTATATATATACAACATTCACTCATGAAACTAGGGACTACATCCATGTGATTTTTTATCCACATAGCATATTTTAGAACCTTCATAATGTTCTACATGGGGTAAGAATCTCTGGTTATCTAGTTATTGTGTTAGTTAGCATGTCACTAATTATCTGGTTATCTTTGTATTTAGACATAATTGGCAAAATGTGGAATGTTTCCTCAAGATTAGCTAGCTTTGGTGTATAGCCCTAATGAAATCCTAAACCGTTCATTCAAATTCTCCAACTTTTTAATTTTTTAAATCTCAAACTTTCGATCTGATTTCATGCTTGTGCTTAGAATGATTTCGAAAGGATCCGTGTCTACAATGCTAGTTATTTGGTGTCTTGAATACACCAAACACATATTTTGCCTTTTGCCAAATGATAGTAACATGGAGTGTTATATCCATTAATTACCAGAATATAGGGCTTTTCATAGATAAGTTGTTTCATAAAGGATAACAACAATGACAACATAAAGCCTATGAGGAAGTGCTCGTAGGAGTTAAGTTATATTTATCTTGTTCATGAGGTGTCTAAGTTTTACTAAGAGATGTTTTCAACAAGAAAATTTTGGCTATGAGGTTAAAGAGTGGAAATCTATATTAACGAGTGTGCGGCTTTATTATGGAAAAAATTGTTGGTAGGAAATTTTGTAAAAATGTTTGTGCCTTTTTGTTTGAAATGAAGCAATGTTAATGTCTCTTGTCAGAGATAAGTTGCATTTAGCATTCCTTCTAAAAATCGAGCGCCATCAAGTTGTTTACGCCGCAGCAAAGAGCAAGTCAGTAGTAAGTCGCTTCACAAGCCTGTCGCTACCTTAGCAATAGCAACTTGTCACGCAAGTCGCCGCTTTGCAACAAAGAAGCTTGTGAGCTTGTCAGAGCACTTGCAACAATTTGCCGCTGCCCCTAAGCATAACTATTATGTATTTTCCCTCCACTTAACAGAACGCACATTCCTCTTCACAAAAGAACCATTTCTTTCTTATCTTTCTCTTTTGTTCATTTTATAACTTTCTGTATCTCCTTGTCTTGTATTTTTTACCCATCAAATAAAACAAAGTAAAAGGCATAAATTTTCTTAGTTGAATTCTTTTGTACAAGAAAAGTAGGAACTACAAGAAAAGTACGAATAATAATTAAATTTTGTTTGTCTTTCCAATTTTCTTATTCTTGTTTATTTCCCAAGCAAACTCGTGCATTTGTAACTTAGTTAGTTTCTTTGTGCTTCTATCTTCTTGAACCAAGCAGCCCATCACCTTTGCGCTATTAGAATGCTTTATAAATAAACTGTTGAAACATAGAAGAGAAATTTAATTCATCTTAAAAGTCTTGGATCTTCAACTACATATATTGATATGAACCCGGATGCCTCCACGTCGGACGAACCACCCCATTGGCCGATTGGACCGATTACGAGAAGTCGAGCCAAAAGAATGGGACGAGCCTTGATGACCTGGGTCGAAAAAGTATGTTAACAAGTCCAGAATAGGTCATTTCCACACTTGGACCAGTCCACGGGAGTTCATCAGTTGAAAGAAGTCCTCCAATTACAGGTTGGAGATGTTAGAGATCAAAGGGGAAAAGGCAGACCAAAGTTACGGCCATAACCGTTTTATTTACGGCCGTAACCCAATTTTTACGGTCGTAACTCCGTTTCCATACGGCCAGAACTCCATGGGGTTGAAGAACAGAATTTACAGGAGTAAATTACGGCCGCATCCATCGCTCATACGGCCAGATCTTCAACCTTACGGCCGTAATACACCGTGAACGCCGATTGCCACTTTTGGGTCAAATTTATGCAGAGAGCAAATTACGGCCGCATTTCTATCATAATACTGGTCGCCCAATAATTACACCGTAACGCTTGTCCATACGGCCGTAACTCAAGAATCAAGTTTGGACGATTTTGAGGCGTAGAGTTTATTACACATTGCATTTTTCTGACTTTCACATCAGAACGTCAATTTACTGGCCAGAACTCCTGCACCTTACTACCGTAATTTTGGCCGACTTAGTCATTTTTGTGTCTACTTTTTGGATATTTTATTATTTTATTATTATTTTCAGTTGAGACTTGTATATGTAAGGCAAAACCCCTCATTTGTAAAGGGACCTTGGTTGATATGATATTTGAGAGCTTTAAGCTTGTTGAGAGAAATTATCTTCTCTTGTTGTTCTTTTGAACAAATCGAACTTATCAAGAGCGTGATCAACTCTTGTATGCGTTCACCCTGCCGTTGTCTACTACGCACAATCGAAGGTGATAGGTTTTAGCCTATTGTTGTCACTTCGTGAGTAGAAGGTCGTCAGGTTCTCGATCGTGACCAGTGATTGGCTTTTCTGGGGTCTAATCCAATCTGGATTGGGTTGCGTTGGCATCGAGACCAACGAGGTCCGTATCATATATATTGCTGCTAATCTGACAATCACCATTTTTTTCTTTTTCTTTCTTTCTTTTATTTTCTTTTTTTTTATCACTAGTTTTTTTTGCTACAGCGTTTCCAAATGAGTAGAATGGTGAGAACAGGAGGAATTTGTGTGGGTGCTAAGAGAAGATCCCAGAGCACAAGGAATAGCACAGAGGAAAGTCAAGTTTCTAAAAGAACGGAAAGAATCACTGAGGAACAAAGCAATAATAGTCTCAATAAAACAAGTGTCTTTAGCGACGATGATGTTTTTGAGGAAGATTTGCAATATGGTGACTATTCAACCAATGACGAGATTAGTGACAGTGCAAAGAGTACAAGGGGTCCCAATCGTAGTAGTGCCTTTTGCAAAGATCCATCGGAGCGCGAAGAGATACACATTAGTGGCACTAGGTAAGCTCTAGTTTAACTCCACATTTTTTTTGTTGGCTGAAATATGTTTTGATCCTGCGAAGAAACATATACAGCTTGAAAATAAAATTTTTTTTCAGCCAATAACTATTACTTAATTAGATCTCAAATACACTATTAATTACACATTCTTTATTAGCATAAATGATATTTTGTTTTTCTTACACTTAACGGAAATTGGTAATTATGTTCATAACACAAATGTTTCATTTTGATGTTTTGCTCAATTTTGAAGAAAAATCTATCCCACGAACAATCACTTCCATTATAAAATGACATATAAATGGCGCTTGGCATACAAGGGGTAAGGTGCCCTCAGAGATCAAGGATCTATGGTTTGAGACGAAGTTCAAGATAATAAAAATGATCTATGAAATATTTGTTGAAATGATTTGCCGATCCACTTTCAACTCCAAAGGTTTGGTGAAGTATTTGTGTCGTTTTGGTAACTCGATGAGAAAACTGTAGTGACCGGAAAATTCTTCTTAAATAAATATATTTAATTAAATAAAATTTCGAACATGTCGCTACGACCTTACTTATAACATTTATATCGTGTACACTCGTCTAGTCGAAATTCACATTATTTATTGTATATTTAATTATTTATAAAAAAAAAATTATTTATTTTCAAAAATTTACAATTGAGGACCAAACTTTAGAAATTATTCGTTTTAGTTCATAAAGTTCAGTTTTATTCAATAACGATCCAATACTTACCCTAAGCCCAATTATAGGCCCATCTAAAGTCCACTTTTAATGCTTGTCCAATATGAAAGCCCAGTAGGAATGGTAACTCTAATTTTGTCCTCTTTATATAAGCTTAGGTTTGATTTTAGAACCCAAGCCTCATTACTTCCTCATCTCTCTCCCTTCTTCCTCTCTTGTGATGACCTCTATTTGGTTCTAATAATGTAATCTTTCTCCACTCTTATCCTTTTCTATCCTAATATAGGTTGTTTGAGGATAAGTAATTGAAGTTTTATGGATTTATTGAGACTTTGGTGGTTGGGGAAAAGTAACTTACTTGATACTTTGAGTTGGGCATGAGGTCTTGTTATAGGATGAGATTAAGACGACCTGGTATCTACCAAGCCCCCATAGTGTTTGATGAATTGCTTGAAAGAAAAATCAATGTATTTTGCACCTGTGATTTTTTCCAGCTTCTGCACTCAAATTTGAAAGGTCATAACTTTTAGTATAGATGGAATTTCTAGGTGATTCAAATTGGGAAATGATCCCCCATGAGTCATCTATCATTTAGAATTGGTTTGACATCATTTGGAGCCTCGTAGGAGATTTTATGATACTTTTTGTGAAACTGGGCAGATTCCACCCGAGAACAAGGTATTGTCCGTTTAAAAATAATTTTGATGCCCTAAAAGAAATTTATATGAAACAATTTTTTTATATGATTAATATGTACGAGTTTTATACCTTGTGTAAAAATTTTAGAATTTTCTGATGTGTTTTACTATTTTAAATAATTTGACAAACGTATACCGCCATAGCAGGGTATTTTCCACAGTTTCTGTACTTAGAGTTGAAAACTTGTTTTGGCTCATATAATTGGAGTTTAGATATGATTTTAATGTAAGACATTATCCAATGAGTTAGTTATCCTAGGAATTAGAATTTCATGATCCTACGCTTTGATTTGGGAGTTATTCCCATTCTTGCCGAGAAGAGAGTCGGGAGAGGACCGAGAAACCAGTTGCAATTCCATCCTTCAATTTCTTTTTCCTATTTAATTTAACCCCCAAACTTTAATTGCATATTAGTCCCTCATGTTTTAAAAATCTTCTAATTGAGCCCAAAATATTTTTAGTTCACTTTTATTACATAATAAGTCCTCAAACTATTAAATTCTTTCAAATTGACCCCCAAAGTTTTATATTCTTTCTATTTTGGTCCACAGACTTCTATATTACTTATAGATACTTATATTTTAAGAATATTAACATAAATTAAACTCGTTATTGACTAGACGAGGCGTACCAACAGCTAGAGGACTGATTTTCACCGCTTAATAGACTCAAAACTCGAGAGATACTTCAGGTAGGCTCAAAAGACTCATTTTTACTTATCGCGCAATTATTGTTAATTATCTGTACTATATGAGTGTGCAAATGTATGTAATTGATGTGACTGCTTGCCTTCTGCCTAGACTTTCCTTCGCTCAGAGTTACCTTCGGTAAAGAATTGCCTTCGCCCAGAGTTACATTCGGGTAAGAGAATATGCCTTCGGGCCCAGAGTTGCCTTCGGGCCTAGAGCTACCTTCGGGCCCAGAGTTACCTTCGGGTATTATATTACAGAGTGTACATGACTATTTGCCTTATATACTTGTATAGATGATTAACTTGCGCAGAGCCTACTGAGTATTGTTTAAATACTCACGCCTTTCATTCTTTTACAGATTGAGGAGTTCGGGGGCGTGACGAGGCATGGGAGTTCTATTTAGGCTTATTAAATAAATGACTTTACTTCCGTTGTTGTTTTGGTAACCCGATGTATGGGACTATGTCATTTTCAAACCCTTGAACTATTTAGTAACTCGTTTTGGATGTTTTGGATGTTTGGTGTTCAATAATTTTTAAAACACTTTAGATGGTTGTTATATCAAAAGAATTTCCGCTTTTAATTATTTATTATATTTCCGCATTTAATATTAGAAGAAAAAAAATGGTTAGTTTTAAAGAAAGATCTAGCGTTCCGAGTTCTTCGAACTCGGGGCGTTGGTATCAGAGCGGGTCTACGTTTCTGTAGACTTGCACATTTTTAAAGTATTCTCAAAGTAAATTTTGAAAATTTCAAGAGTTTTAAGCCCTAGGAACTACCATGATCGTCGTGACTCCACCGACTCCGAGGTAAAGTGTTTATTTGTAAAGATTTTATGTTTATTTCCGATACATGAGATGAAATGTTTTATAAGATAGAAATGAAGTACTTCTATCCGGATAGAGAGAGAAAGAAATCGAGTTTGAGCCTAAGCGTGGAATCTCCAAGTGACTAATAGAGTATAATTTTAAATGTATTGCATGATATTTCTAATCCTCGAAATTGACTTCGTGATTTTCAAAGTATTGACTATTGAGTATGGGTATGGGTATTGTTGCTCTCTCTTGCCTATATTGAATGGTGATTTGTAATTGCTGGTGGATTGGAACTTTAGTTGGTGTTACGCATTGAGATGGGAGTTGTGATGGATTGTGGTCAACTGTAATGAGATTATAATTCAATGCTAGGGGTTAAAATAGGGTTGTAATGGGATGATGGACATGTTTAAGAAGGAATTAGACTCGTGCTATTCTAGATATTCCGAAATTCTTGAGTGTAAAGGATGAAAGACAAGATGAGTAAGGATATTAACGAATATAAGTTAGTGTGTGATATTAATTGATCATGGATATTGTTGATTTGATTTTTGTGCACTCGAGATGAGATTATTGGATTGCATTGTTATGAAGTTTTAACGTAATAGAAGATTTTATCTTATCGCCTATGTTTTGGGTCGTGAATATGCTACTTTATTCTCAAAGTGAAATTTGTGAGTTCTGTACTTGCATGTTATAGTCTCCTCGATGGAAAATCATTTGAGATCAAAGGTTATAAATTGAGGATAAGTGGTGAAAGTTATGTATTGAGGTTATCTTATTACGGGATTACCAACAAATGTTAGGATTCTCGATTTAAACTTATTTTATTGTCAGATTTGAAAAAGTTGATTAGTGGTGAAGAAGTTTAGATCGTATGAATTGAAGTCAGATGCATCTATTGACCGATAGGTGACTACAAGATGTATTTATTCTGAAATTTGGGTGGCATGTTTATATATTATGTGGGGAATTTCTAATGAGAAAGTTTGATGAATTATACTATAATGAGGTTGAGTGAGATGTTGAAGAATTTATATATAATTTTATGAAATGAGTTTGCGGATATCGGATTTTGATTTAAAGGATCAATTATGTAAACGATGATCGCATGATGATTTGATTTTAAGGATGTAATGTGATTTTAGGAGGCATGATTTTGATTTTGAGGGTGTGTAATTTGATTTGAAATGTGAGGACAAAGATTGTACGGTTGGAGGAATTGCCTGAGAAAGGTTTCATCCGGCTAAGTGTTCTCCATGGGGAGCACATGTATTTGTTAAGGAGAAGGATAACAATATGAGGATGTGCATTGATTATAGAGAACTCTACAAGTTGATAATAAAGAATAAGTACCTTCTACCCAGCATTGACGATTTGTTTGATCAGTTGAAGGGTGCTTCGGTTTTCCGGAAGATTGATTTGAAATCAGGGTAACACCAGTTGAAGGTCAAGCTGATAGATATACCAAAGACAGTATTCAGGACACGATAGGGGCTACGTGTTTACAGTGATTCCCTTTAGTTTCACGAATGAACCTACAGTGTTCATGGATTTAATGAATCGAGCTTTTCATCAGTATTTGGACAATTTCGTCATCGTGTTTATTGATGACATATTGATCTATTAAAGGGATTCTGATCGGCATGGGGATCGGAACGTTTGAGGATTGTACTTGATGTATTGATGAGAGAGTCGTTCTTGAGAACATTCAAGCCATACATGATGTAAATGAGAATATTTTAATGCAAGCTCACGAAACCATTTCCAAGGTTTCAATCGACTTTCACCATCCTCTCCAGGTTGACCAATCATTTATTTTCGAAATTTCTGAAGTTGCGATTGATTCAAAACACATTTATTATTGCGAAAGAGATAGGGTTCAATTTCGAAAATCGTGTTCAACATTGGGATTATTATTATAAGGCCGTGTTAGAATTTTTATTGAATTTCTAGTTTGATAAGTGAGAATGTTTTGAGCATAAGTAAAGGCAACAGTATGACGTTTTCTTTGGCTTTCCATTGAGGATGGAATGTTATTTGAATGTCCTGTGTTTAAATGATGTGTCCCATTGTGAGAAGAATAAAAAAAAAAAAATTTTAAAACTTTTGCTTTTTCAAACAAATTCTTGTGAAGAAACAATTTGACAAAATTTTGTTTTCTATTGAAACTCTTGAGTTCAAACTAATGAATGTTCCATCGATTTTTCACAAAATTACTTCCACTTCTATCGAGAGATGACTATTGGATTGGGTGACAATCACATTTCAAGGGATTTTGATAGTGGAGGATATATTCAGGGAAAATATTTGTGGCTCATATATAGTTGGAACATGACGAGTCATAATGATTTTGGAATTCGAGAATTGAAAACTTGGGAAGAAAAGAAAGGGTTACGATTATGATATTGTTGCCAAATTTCCTTGGGTTGTACTATTTGTAATTCAAACGAATTTACATAGATGATAACGAGGTCCTTTCGGTTATTACGGACTAACTATGAGGTATATATTCGATTATTGTTATCTAAGTGTTAACGTATGCGATGTTATTAAGGCTTTGCTATGAGGAGCACGATATGTTATGATCGAAAGGGGATTGATATTTTTAGTTAAGTAGAAAGGGTCACTTGAGTACAAATCATAAAGATAATATTGTTTTCACAAGAGAAGATTACTATAGATTTCGTGACGGCTCTACCAAGATCTTCGAGAGGACATAATGCCGTATGGGTGATTGTGGATCGACTTACGAAATCTGCACACTTTCTACCAGTTAGGATGGCTCTCAGCATCGACCAGTTGGCACAGTTATATATTAGAGAGATTGTTCGACTACATGGGGTACCTGTGTCCATTGTTTCAGATCGAGATCCGAGGTTCACCTCGAGATTTTGGGAGAGTTTACAGATGGCTATGGGCACGAAGCTTAGATTCAGTACCGCTTACCATCCCCAGACGGATGGTCAATCTGAGCGTACCATTCAGATATTGGAGGATATGTTGAGAGCATGTGTTTTAGACTTAGCCGGAGGTTGGGAAACTCATTTGCCACTTATAGAGTTTGCCTACAACAACAGTTTCCAGGCCACGATTGGGATGGCGCCTTATGAGGCATTGTATGGGCGACGGTGTCGATCACCAATCCATTGGGATGAAGTTGGAGAGAGGGGGATGTTGGGACCAGAAATGGTAGAGAAAACTGTTGAGGCTATAGAGAAAATCAGAGTGAGGATCAAAGCCGCTCAAGATAGACAGAAGAGCTACACCGATAAGAGGAGAAAGGACTTGAAGTTTGAGATTGGAGAGAAAGTATTTCTCAAGGTGTCTCCAATGAAGGGCACCATACGTTTTGGGAAGAAAGGGAAGTTGAGACCACGGTTCGTTTGACCGTTCGAGATACTAGAAGAAATTGGGACAGTAGCTTATCACTTGGCTTTTCCACCCGAACTTTCATCGTTGCATAATGTATTTCACGTCTCACAGTTGAGGAAGTATGTCCATGATCCAAGTCATGTGGTGAACTTTCAATCTTTGGGTATTCAGAAGGATTTGTCATATCAAGAGACACCCGTAACTATCATAGATCGAAAGATCCATGTCTTGAGAAATAGAGGAGTTCCTCTCATTAAGATTCAGTGGAATAGTCATGGTAAGGATGAGGCAACATGGGAGAAAGAAGAAGAAATCCTATCCATATACCCAAACATTATAGATCAAGTAAGTTTATATTTCAAGTAAGTTTAAATTTCGAGGACGAAATTATTTTAAGAGGGTAAGGTAGTAGTGACCGGAAAATTCTTCTTAAATAAATATATTTAATTAAATAAAATTTCGAACATGTCGCTACGACCTTACTTATAACATTTATATCGTGTACACTCGTCTAGTCGAAATTCACATTATTTATTGTATATTTAATTATTTATAAAAAAAAATTATTTATTTTTAAAAATTTACAATTGAGGACCAAACTTTAGAAATTATTCGTTTTAGTTCATAAAGTTCAGTTTTATTCAATAACGATCCAATACTTACCCTAAGCCCAATTATAGGCCCATCTAAAGTCCACTTTTAATGCTTGTCCAATATGAAAGCCCATTAGGAATGGTAACCCTAATTTTGTCCTCTTTATATAAGCTTAGGGTTGATTTTAGAACCCAAGCCTCATTACTTCCTCATCTCTCTCCCTTCTTCCTCTCTTGTGATGACCTCTATTTGGTTCTAATAATGTAATCTTTCTCCACTCTTATCCTTTTCTATCCTAATATAGGTTGTTTGAGGATAAGTAATTGAAGTTTTATGGATTTATTGAGACTTTGGTGGTTGGGGAAAAGTAATTTACTTGATACTTTGAGTTGGGCATGAGGTCTTGTTATAGGATGAGATTAAGACGACTTGGTATCTACCAAGCCCCCATAGTGTTTGATGAATTGCTTGAAAGAAAAACCAATGTATTTTGCACCTGTGATTTTTTCCAGCTTCTGCACTCAACTTTGAAAGGTCATAACTTTTAGTATAGATGGAATTTCTAGGTGATTCAAATTGGGAAATGATCCCCCATGAGTTATCTATCATTTAGAATTGGTTTGACATCATTTGGAGCCTCGTAGGATATTTTATGATACTTTTTGTGAAACTGGGCAGATTCCACCCGAGAACAAGGTATTGTCCGTTTAAAAATAATTTTGATGCCCTAAACGCGATTTATATGAAAGAATTTTTTTATATGATGAATATGTACGAGTTTTATACCTTCTGTAAAAATTTTAGAATTTTCTGATGTGTTTTACTATTTTAAATAATTTGACAAACGCATACCGCCATAGCAGGGTATTTTCCACAGTTTCTGTACTTAGAGTTCAAAACTTGTTTTGGCTCATATAATTGGAGTTTAGATGTGATTTTAATGTAAGACATTATCCAATGAGTTAGTTATCCTAGGAATTAGAATTTCATGATCCTACGCTTTGATTTGGGAGTTATTCCCATTCTTGCCGAGAAGAGAGTCGGGAGAGGACCGAGAAACCAGTTGCAATTCCATCCTTCAATTTCTTTTTCCTATTTAATTTAACCCCCAAACGTTAATTGCATATTAGTCCCTCATGTTTTAAAAATCTTCTAATTGAGCCCAAAATATTTTTAGTTCACTTTTATTGCATAATAGGTCCTCAAACTATTAAATTCTTTCAAATTGACCCCCAAAGTTTTATATTCTTTCTACTTTGGTCCACAAACTTCTATATTACTTATAGATACTTATATTTTAAGAATATTAACATAAATTAAACTCGTTATTGACTAGACGAGGCGTACCAACAGCTAGAGAACTGATTTTCACCGCTTAATAGACTTAAAACTCGAGAGATACTTCAGGTAGGCTCAAAAGACTCATTTTTACTTATCGCGTAATTATTGTTAATTATCTGTACTATATGAGTGTGCAAATGTATGTAATTGATGTGACTGCTTGCCTTCGGGCCTAGACTTTCCTTCGGGCTCAGAGTTACCTTCGGGGTAAAGAATTGCCTTCGGGCCCAGAGTTACATTCGGGTAAGAGAATATGCCTTCGGGCCCAGAGTTGCCTTCGGGCCTAGAGCTGCCTTCGGGCCCAGAGTTACCTTCGGGTATTATATTACAGAGTGTACATGACTATTTGCCTTATATACTTGTATAGATGATTAACTTGCGCAGAGCCTACTGAGTATTGTTTAAATACTCACGCCTTTCATTCTTTTACAGATTGAGGAGTTCGGGGGCGTGACGAGGCATGGGAGTTCTATTTAGGCTTATTAAATAAATGACTTTACTTCCGTTGTTGTTTTGGTAACCCGATGTATGGGACTATGTCATTTTCAAACCCTTGAACTATTTAGTAACTCGTTTTGGATGTTTTGGACGTTTGGTGTTCAATAATTTTTAAAACACTTTAGATGGTTGTTATATCAAAAGAATTTCCGCTTTTAATTATTTATTATATTTCCGCATTTAATATTAGAAGAAAAAAAAATGGTTAGTTTTAAGGAAAGATCTAGCGTTCCGAGTTCTTCGAACTCGGGGCGTTACAAAAACTAATAAATCTAGCATGCATGTCTATGTGTGTTGCTGTGTTGAAGATGAGAAAACTAATAAATCTAGCATGCATGTCTATGTGTGTTGGTGTGTTGAAGACTATATTGAAATAAGTTAATTTTTTCCTTTCAAAACTTCAAACAATTTCAACTTTTACATGACATGGTATAATGAAATAATATCTTTTTTGTCCATGTCCATGAGATGTTGTATGAAAATTATTTACGGTTCATACATGTATTATAGTTTTCTTCTTGAATTCATGTTTCTAGTGAAAAGGATTCTTGTATCATGCCATTATGTAAGGATGAAATATGAAAAGGAAAATGAATAAATTGGAGCCATAATGTAGACTTTATCATGTTTGGAAGTGGAAAATGTTTATCAACAGCATTTTTTTAAATTGTAGTACTTGAGGGTTATACAATATATTGTTATATTTCAAAGCTCAAACTAAGAAACACAGAAAAATAAATAGCTCATTTTCTTTCCCTATTAAAATAGTTTGACCAAAAAAACCATCTAATGTTCTAATTTTCAACCGTGCTCATATTGTACTTATGATGTCCAAGGCATATACAATTGGTCTCAACACAATGACAATGAAGTACGTCGAATATGAAATAAAGTATAGGAGAACCGATGTAAACAAATGTTTTCTCGTGCCCGAGGAAAAGCAATTAGAAAAGGCAAGTCAAATAATCCAAAGGAAGTGGAGGAATTACAAGCCAAGTTGGATAAGTGATGTTCATTGGCGAGGTTGCATAAGGTCTTGGTGTTCGGAGGACTGGCAAAAGATGTCTAAGATTAATGCTAAGAACCGTGCTTCCAAAGAGCACAGTGGGCCACCTAAACATAGAGGTGGTTCGATTTCTTTCGCTGTGCATCTCGCTTGTTGGGTACTTTTGCTAAACTTGTAATTTATTTTGTAATATGATATAATGCTAATCTTTAATAATTCATCAATAATGTCTTTCCTTTTTTTTTGGTCAGAGGAAAGAGCATGATGGTAAAGATCTAACACCGCACCAATTTTTCAAAAAATTACATAAAGTCGACGACGGCATCTATATTGATCAAAAGGCACAAAAAACACATGTAAGTTTCAAAACAACCTAAATCATGCTATACTTTGAAACATGCTATGTAGCAGGTAAGTTAATTTTGTAGGTATGTATGAATGTATGTGTAAACAAAGGTCGGGTTGAATTGAAATGGAATTTCATATTATCATGTGACATTTATTTATTAAGTAAAAAAATTGGTAAAAGATAGCATGAATGAAGAGCCGAGAAGGTGTGCAAAATTCATCTTCTTGATTCGAGTTCTTTTACCACATCACATACATTACATAATACTTATGTTCAAGCAAAACACGTATATCATTATTGTTCATTCTTCATTTCTTCATGCATAACATAAATAAATAATTTATACAGTAGGTTCCATGCAAATTAAATTTGAGCAGCAAATCCTTTTAGTTTACTAGTTGCTTTTAGTTTACTACTTAGACTAAGGGCTAAGGCTCACCCTTTTATAGGCTGAAGAGGAGAGTTATTAATGAACTCATTTTCATGATCTTCTTCAACTTCAACACAACTTCCTTGTTGATTATTAATATGATCTCTTCCTTGTTGATTGTTAAGATGATCTCTTCCTTGTTGATTATTAATATGATCTTCTTCAACATGCTTTTTCTTCTACTGTGTACTACTATTGCTACTTATATTTGTAGCTAGAGAATTTTCACAAGAAATGCTAATATTAGAAGATTAGGTTGCAAAATGTGGAGCAACTTTATCGTGGAAATAATAAAGTAATAGATGAAGGCAAATTTAGAATGATGTTATGTTGTGGTAATGAAAATTTTATGTTTTACAGGAGAAATACATTGCATCCATAGAGGAGAGATATGGTCCAGATGTGGAAAATCATCCAGAATTTGACTTGGCATGGGTGCATGGAATGAAGCAACAGATGGGCCTAAGAAGGGTCGTGTTTATGGTCTTGGAAGTTCAGAGCTTGCCTCCCAGATTCTAAATGCATCTCGCCCTTCAAAAGGTAAAGCAAGATCACAAGAAAACATGGATGCGATGCAAAGGAGAATTGAAGAGTTAGAACAAGAAAATGCAGAGGTGAAAGAAAGAGCACGAGAGATTGAAGAACTTCGACGTGAAGACAAAGAAAAGATGGAGGAAGTTCAACAAGATGTTGCCGATCTACGGGCATTGGTGCTTGGAGATGAGAGGTTAACTACCTTACTACAATCTTTCCATGAATGATAGTAGGTGGAGAATGAAAGTTGAAAAATGAAGACATCTATTTTTGGGGTTTTAATTATATTTTCATCTTGGATGATGTTTTGTTTGTAATTGGGACATCTCATTGTAATGTATGAGACAATTATTTTGGTCAATGTTGAAATGAATGTTATTTTATCTATGATTATTTTTTAAGTTTCATTATTTATTGCTTTTGTAGTTTGATTGCTATTAGAATTAATAATTTAATATGCAATAAAAAACGTCAACAACAAAATAAATTTCTAAAGAAATGTTCAATTAATGGAATGGGTATTTTGCTCAACAGTTATGACGGAAATTCATTCATTTGCAACGGATATTTTGGTTGCAAATTCCAACAACCATCTCCGTGACTAATTTGTAACGGCATTTGTTTCTGTTACAAAAATTTGCAACAGCAGTTGATTCCATGGCAAGATTGCAACGGACAATAGCAGCGTTGCAAATCTGCAACGGTGACAACTGTTGCAGATTTGCAACCGAATTAGCAATGGTGCAATTTAGCTACCCTACTTACAGCAACGGTGGTTGCCATGGACACTGTTGGTTGCAGTTTGCTATTTGCCATGGAAAAATGTCCATTTGCAACGGGATTTGACCGTTCTTGAAGGCCAACTTTTTAGTAGTGTTGTAGGTGAAAACAAAAATTTAAGAACAATGAAAGTTAAAATGAAAACTTTGTTTTTCATTTTTCATTTTATTGAAGTAATTGAAATGAAAACTTCTTAGAAACATTTAATTAGGATCAATATCTTTTTTAATTAAAAAGATATTCTTCACAAATTAAGAAGTTCTGTAATTGAATTGCTACATATTTTATTTGAATTCGAAATAAGGGTAATATCATCTTTTCATGCTCTAAAGTTCTTGTAGTACTACCAAAGTTGATACATGACTTTAAATAGCAAAATTTTCAAAATAAGTTCTCGATACGTAGTGACCCTAAAGATTGCGTTAAACTTATGCCAACTGGCCATTAAAATAATAAAACAAATTGAGTTAGCGGAAAAACTAACGGATTATACGATTTTTTATGGACGACGCATATTTTTGAAAGGTTGTGGCTTTGCTCAATCGTTCAAAAAAATAAATAAATAAAAGATTGGAGACAGAAGTACAACTGTTTGTAAAGGTTGAGGATCACCAACCGCATAATTTATCCTAACCTTTATTGTCTAACGTTTTCTTGTCTAAAAGTAAAATACACTTGTTTTACACAAAAAAATTACTTCTCCATACATCTTAATAATTTTAAGAAGTAGCCTCTTGATAAATAAAATGTTAGTAGCATGTTCTACAAAATTTATAGTTAAGTATATATCTAATTTATGTATAAGACGTTTTACTAATCTCAAAATATTTTAGAATTCAGTAAACTATATTGGTTAAAGAATTTATATTACAACCACATTACTTATATGCAACCAAATTGAAAATTATGGGTTGTCTGGTTGTTGGATTACTTAGATGTATCTGGATAGTGGTCAATTAAAGACGCAGTTTGTTCACAATTAATTGAAACGAGATATATCTGAGTTCTGTTTCGATTGGAGCCTAGATATATATAGCATAGGGCAAAAAGCAGAAACGTAAACAAATTGTTAACACATGGATTTTAACGTGGAAAACCCCTTAGGGTAAAAAAAACCACGTGCCTGCACCCTGCAGACAAACAGATCCACTAGTTGCCAAGAGTTTAAACCAGTTACAAAGAATTAAAGGATTGAATTACGCATAAAACAATCAAACAACTAAGATACTAGCGAAACCACTCTCTGATTTCTTTCTTAGTCTGTACTGTGAGCCAACGTCCCTTTGCTCTTCATTAATTCCTTGAAACTCCGCAATCCAGCCTGGACTTGCGCCGGTCCTCCAACAGATCAAGACTCCTGTGATGATCTAACTGCGTTGAGGCTCCTGTGTAGTGGATTCTGACTTCTCCCGAAGCTTTGATGGGTTACACGATGGGTAGGCTTGTAGACAGGGAGGCACTTATATTCTTGCCTTGAACACGACCACTCTTAAGCTATAAGTGCAAGATGAAACATAAGCAAACAATGTGCCATACATGCATGTAGGTAAATACACGTCCCTTTCTTTTCCTCTCAACATGCATAAAAAATATTCGTCCTCCACCACCTAAATTTATTTACATGTGTTGCTCCTTTTTCTTGCCACCCAAGTCATCTGTTCACACGTCAATTCCTATCTCACGTTAGGTAGGATAAGATAACTCAAAGATAAAATGATAGACCTAAGAATTTTGAACTCAAGTTATCTTAATTAAAGTTCTTATCATGGATTTAAACACATGGCAAAGATAAATAAAAGATAAGTAAGGATAAATACAAAATTGAACTCTTACCTTATCTTGTAGATATTGATAACTCACCAATTAAATATATCAAGATTAAATAAAATATAAGATAAGCAAAAATAGATAATTGAAACCTTATCTTATCTAGTAGAGATTTTAAACAAAATAATTTAACTATTAAAAGTGAATTAACAATTAAATTAATTATGTCATGCATGGCAAAAATAATTAATCATTAAAAGCACATGCATGAGGAAAAATAGAAATGTCAATAAAATAATAACTTATAAAATAAGTTAACAATCTCCCCCTTTGGCTTTTCTATTTTTCCAAAACCTTGTTTTCTAAAAATTTTGCAATGTCAACACTACAAGGATATAAAGACCTCCCCCTAAACAAGTTCTTCCCCTCAAATAAATCAAATGAAGCAACTAGTAGCATATAGGCGCATAAACATAAAAAAACTAGCTTACCTTCCGTAAGGATTAAACGAGCGAGTAACAAAACGAAAGAGTAACTTAAAATTTTTACTACTCCCCCTGTTTGGAAAAAGGAAAGTCAAAATCTCCACCAGAGGATTATCTGTAACCTGCATCGCCAATGTACAATCCTCTGGTGACTGCCAATATTCTTGTAAAATATCCAAGATTTGTAGAACTGAAAGATCACTATTGTTGAGTCCACAACTACCTGACTTGATCTCCAAAAATTCGCCACTTGAGACCTCTATATACTGCCACTTTTCAAATCAAATTAACGATAAAATTGAAAACATTGAAAATTTACAAAAGCCACAAAAATTAGGGTCGGATGCATCCAGTGTACCTTATAGTATGGGACAACTAAGGTATATCTGAGTGTCGTCGGCTTTCATTGAATTAGATGCATCTGGGCAGTTTACAATCCACCACGATATGGATTAAGTCAAGTACAGATAGTGTGTGATTCAAACAACCATCGGTCAATCACGTACTGTCAAATACCTTATGGTTGCCCTGACTTATTGGAGTTCACTGTAGTGCACAAGAAGACCGATCTTAATCTATGAGTGTGCAATTATCAATATCCGGCTTGCCGACTTTTTCAATAGTTGGCATTGTCTTTTGGAATGTGGAAACGGCTATGCACAATCCCCAAAAGCTATCTTTTTAATTCTCCCCCTTTCTTTTTCAATTTTTGGTCATTTTTCACAGTATTTCACATTTTCTTCAGTGTCCTTTTTCTTTTGGAAAGGGGTATGAGCTTGGTTTGGATTGGCAGCCTTCTTTTCAACTAACCCTGCCCTTGGACAATCAATGGCGTGCAATGCTAATAGCAAGATATAGATCATAGGTCTACACTGAGAATATAGAACCTCAATCAGAAGCGATGACCTTATAGCATTGACAGTAGTGACTTATTCTTCCAAATTGTCCGACCAAGTGCTTTAGATTAATTAGAGGAGCATGTTGACCGTCGACTGCCAGATGTATCCTCCTCGTTGGTAGCCTGAGCACTTAGATGTATCCTACACAGATAAAATTTGAGAAAAGAAATTGGGAAAAAATCATGACTAATGAAGGCAAATTTTTCTCAAGGTTCATGTATAGAAGTGGCAATGCCATGATCCAATAATAAACATTAATTCAATACAAATCATCAGTCACATGACACTCAATAATATCCTAAATGCAAAAAATAAAAATAAAAAATGTAAAGCATATATTTTTTATATATATAAAATGTAATTAAAGCACACAAAAAGTAAATGCTGACTAAAATAAAGAGGATCTCATCTTGTGAGAAAAATGTTATCAACAGGGTAAACAAGCTCAATAGGTACAAATTTATTTTCAGAAGCTATCAAATCAATTTTTCTAATCCACACTCGTTTCCCTTTCAAGTTGTTGGTGGTCGTGGAGTTTTTCCTATTAGAACACTTGTTTGGTATGCTTTTGGAAAATTTAGGACAACAGGGCTTCTTATGTCCTCTAACCCCACAATATTGACCACCATTTCCATTTTTACCTTTACCCTTCACTTTGTATGATCTTGCATTATTACTAGATGTAAATGACCTAGAACTAGGTGTAGGTTCATGGGAATTATACCTATCATGATAAGACTTAGTCATGCTCAGAGAATGTGAAGTAACAAATTTATCATTATTAAATTTACCATAGTGAAGGCATACATGAGGGGAAGAGTACTTACCTGGAGCTTCGGCTCGTATACGAGTTTGAGTGCAGTTTTTCTTCTTTCTAATAGGACCTTTCGATTTCTGAGAATAGATAGATGGTCCTCGCTTCTGATTCTGGATCCTAATCTGCTCAGATGTATCTGCTCTGACTCTTGATGTGCCAGATGTATCGGGAGTAGGTTCCTGTAGACATGTCCTGGATACGCTTTTGTTAGGTAGCACTGGGTGTAATGGACAACTCCAAAGGTTCATCTCAAAGAGCATGAGTCAGTTTGATCCTTCCTTCAATTTGAGTTTGTTTGGGCCTAAGCACCGTTTTATTTGTTTCGGTCCGGATGTATTTGATCCCAAGCGGTGCAGATGTAGTAAGTTTGCTACATGAGGGATTAGATGCATCTTGTCTGCTACTGGAGGCTTCAGATGCAACTGGAGGCAGAACAGCTTCACCGCTATCTCTTATTGCCGTTTGGTGATCATCTCCTTTACCACTTTGTTTCACAAAGACAACATGATCACTTATAGTGCTTTTTCTTTTTCCTTCATAACCAAGACCTGATTTATCATCCGATGGTCTTCCATAGCTGAGGATTTCATCTAATCTGGCTGTGCCAGGAACAAGTTGTTTGATCTTCTCATGAGCTTTAGCAAGCTCATCTCTGAGTTTGGCAATATCGCAATTCTTCTCAATTTGAGATTCCTTGTTCTTCTCTTGACTTTTAGTTAGCTCGTTTCTTAGTTTAGCGATTTCATCATCCTTTTCTTTTTGAGATTGGACAAATGATTGTCTATTAAACTCCAGCATGGTCTGCAACAGATCTATCTGTTCCTTTGCCTTTTGAAAATTTTCTTTTAGCACCTCAGATCTCAGGTTAAATACATCTGCAATAACACCTGGAGAGGAGAAATTTACAGAATCAGTACCAGATGAAGCTAGAGCGGTAAGAGTAATTACCTGATTTTCATATCTGTTGTGGTTTGAGTCCGATTCAGATGCATCTGTCTCTTTGTCGCTCCAAGTGATATTCCTAGCCTTTTTCAAGGTGTTTGCACATTTCGAGGCAGTGTGCCCATGGCCTTCACACTCTTCACACTTTATATGTGATACGGACCTTGTTGGTCTCAATGCCAACGCAACCCAATCAAGATTGAATTAGACCCCAGAAAAGCCAATCACTGGTCACGATCGAGAACCTGAGACCTTCTACTCACGAAGTGACAACAATAGGCTGAAACCTATTACCTTCAACTGTGCGTAGTAGACAACCGGCAGGGGTGAACGCCACAAGAGTTGATCACGCTATTGATAAGTTCGATTTGTTCAAAAGAACAAGAAGAGAATTGAATCTCTCAAGAACAAGCTTAAATCTCTCTCTTTTCATATGAACCAAAGGCCCCTCTTACAAGTGGCTTGTTTTGTTCATATACAAGCCCCAAAACTGAAATAATAATAAAATAATGAAAATATCCGAAAATATCTAAAAATTTAACCCTAGGTCGGCTAAAATTACGGCCGTAATTATAGGATTTACGACCGTAAATCCTCGGGTATGGCCGTATGACTCAAAAGTACGGCCGTAATAAGCTCTCTGCCTCAAAACTGCCCAAACTTGATTCTTGAGTTACGACCGTATGGACAATGGTTACGGCCGTAAGTCTTGCGTTACGGCGGTATGCTGAGTATGTACGGCCGTAATTAACTCTCTGCATAATTGGGCCCAAAAGCTGGAAACTGAGGGTACGGCCGTAATGATCAAAGTTACGGCCGTAAAACGGCTGATACGGCCGTATGTCCCAAATGGTACGACCATATTTAACTCTCTGTAAATCTCTGGTCTTCAGCTTCCTAGGTTACGGCCATATGTCTTTCGGTTACGGCCGTAATGGCTGAGTTACAGTCGTAATTAATACGGTTACGGCCGTAAATGTCGTCTGCATGGCATTCTTGAGTTCCAACGTCCCCGACTCGTAATTGGAGGATTTCTCTTGGCTCGGTAACTCTTGTGGACCGTTCCAAGGCTGGAGATGACCTAGTAGGGACATGTTGACACACTTCTTCGATCCAGGTCATCAAAGCTCATCCCATTTTCTTGGCTCGGCTTCGCGTGAGTGGCCCGTGCGGCACGTGGGGTGGTTCGGTCGACGTGGAGCTTTCCGGGTTCGTATCAATATGTTTTCTATTCTTTCTTTTGGAGGAGTTGGACTTGTTTTTCAGGTACTTTTTGAACTCCTTTATAAGGGCAACCATTGTCTCATCATCTACAGCATTGCAAGATTCATCCGGATCCTCACCGTTATCACAAGATTCATTTGCATCCTCACTATTTGCTTGAAATGCAATTCCAGACCCTTTCCAGATCTTCCATCGGATCAACTGTAACTCATAGGTCATTAGAGAACCCACAAGTTCGTCAACTCTCATAATTGTAAGATCTTTGCTCTCTTCGATTGCAGTTACTTTTGCAAGAAATCGTTCCGGCAAAGATCTGAGGATCTTTTTCACAATCTCCTCATCGGTATAAGTCTTTCCAAGAGCCTCGGCTGAATTCGTGAGATCACTCAATCTAGCATAGAAGTTTTTGAAGTCTTCACGGTCATCCATTGTGAGGTGATCAAACTCTTGAGTGATCATCTGAAGTTTAGAGGTCTTTACTGCAGTTGTGCCTTCATTAGCTACTTCCAAGGCATCCCAAGCTTCCTTCGCAGTCCTTAGTGAGGAAATCAACCTAAACTGACCTGCATCAATAGTTGAGAAAATACCATTAAGAGCTTTAGAATTCCAATAGACCGCAGTACGTTCAGCATTAGAATAAGTGCTTCTAGGTTTAGCAGTGGTGACACAATTTGCAGTGAGTGTGGGTACCGTGTAACCATCAAGAACCGAAGCCCAACAATATTCATCAATAGCTTGAATGTAGATTTGCATTCTAATCTTCCAATAGGCATAGTTTTCGCCATTTAATAGGGGTGGTCTAAGTGGGGCGGGTGAACCCATTCTTACTAGACAACCGGATCTCACTTTCTAGAAGTGAATCCGCTCTGATACCAAGTGAAAATTATGGGTTGTCTGGTTGTTGGATTACTTAGATGTATCTGGACAGTGGTCAGTTAAAGACGCAGTTTGTTCACAATTAATTGAAACGAGATATATCTGAGTTCTGTTTCGATTGGAGCCTAGATATATATAGCATAGGGCAAAAAGAAGAAACGTAAACAAACTGTTAACACATGGATTTTAACGTGGAAAACCCATTAGGGTACAAAAACCTCGTGCCTGCACCCTGCAGACAAACAGATCCACTAGTTGCCAAGAGTTTAAACCAGTTACAAAGAATTAAAGGATTGAATTACGCATAAAACAATCAAACAACTAAGATACTAGCGAAACCACTCCCTGATTTCTTTCTTAGTCTGTACTGTGAGCCAACGTCCCTTTGCTCTTCATTAATTCCTTGAAACTCCGCAATCCAGCCTGGACTTGCGCCGGTCCTCCAACAGATCAAGACTCCTGTGATGATCTAACTGCGTTGAGGCTCCTGTGTAGTGGATTCTGACTTCTCCCGAAGCTTTGATGGGTTACACGATGGGTAGGCTTGTAGACAGGGAGGCACTTATATTCTTGCCTTGAACACGACCACTCTTAAGCTATAAGTGCAAGATGAAACATAAGCAAACAATGTGCCATACATGCATGTAGGTAAATACACGTCCCTTTCTTTTCCTCTCAACATGCATAAAAAATATTCGTCCTCCACCACCTAAATTTATTTACATGTGTTGCTCCTTTTTCTTGCCACCCAAGTCATCTGTTCACACATCAATTCCTATCTCAAGTTAGGTAGGATAAGATAACTCAAAGATAAAATGATAGACCTAAGAATTTTGAACTCAAGTTATCTTAATTAAAGTTCTTATCATGGATTTAAACACATGGCAAAGATAAATAAAAGATAAGTAAGGATAAATACAAAATTGAACTCTTACCTTATCTTGTAGATATTGATAACTCACCAATTAAAAATATCAAGATTAAATAAAATATAAGATAAGCAAAAATAGATAATTGAAACCTTATCTTATCTAGTAGAGATTTTAAACAAAATAATTTAACTATTAAAAGTGAATTAACAATTAAATTAATTATGTCATGCATGGCAAAAATAATTAATCATTAAAAGCACATGCATGAGGAAAAATAGAAATGTCAATAAAATAATAATTTATAAAATAAGTTAACACAAATCATCTAGGATGTGTTTGATTATACAAAAAATTAGAACTGGAAATATTTTTCAATTCCTTGTGTCTATGCGGCATTTAGACCCGCGTGGTTTTATTTTGGTACTTTTAATTCGTTAATTTGAAAATATTTTTGGACTTAAATAAAATTTGCAACAATATGTATAATTGTATATACATTCTCATGTGTACTATCAAGAACGGCCGGCGCCGGCCTTCCGCATCTGCCGTGCCCTAACAACCTTAAATATGCTAACCCCACATAAGCCCTCCCCAACTATATTAATTTTCAAGTCCATTTATTTTATTAATTTAATCTCATTGTTTATTAATTTAATTATCAATTTTTAAAATTAATAATTATATAAATTAAATACATTCCCCTGAAATTAAGTCAACCTCAAAAGTCAGACCCTAATCAGTATAAAAATTCCAAGAAATGGAGTTGACTTAAAAGCATTCTTCCTATATAAAGCCAAGCCCACCTCTCATTTCTCATCATCACTTCATATTTTCTGCTCATTTTCTATTCAAACAAAAATGATCAGCTTATATTCTCAGACCCATCTTTCAACTGCAACCCTAATTCTTGCCACTTGTATATGGGGTTTGTTCTATCAGATATATCATGCAATACAAATAATTTTTAGCCTGATTTTCTTTGCATTTCCTCGACATTTTGATAGTGATCATCATCTTCATCAAGAGGCAGTAGTAGTGGAGCTTGATCTTCCTCTGTGGAAATTTCAAGAACTGGAAATGAGCAACAATGAGGGCATTGAAGAGATTTGTTCTATCTGTTTAATGGAGTTTGAGAAAGAAGATTTGGTGAATAAACTCCCAAATTGCAAGCATATATTTCACAAGGATTGCATGGAGAAATGGTTGGATAGAAATCAGTTCACTTGCCCTATGTGTAGGTCTTTGGTGCTCCATCTTAATGCTTCGCCAAGGCCTAATTCGTCGCAAAACGTTAATCCATGTTAATGTAATTTGATCATCATGCACAATTCTTTTAATTAATTGTATATAAATTTGAATTTTTTGTGATTTTATAAATTTCTTTTTCATTCTCTTCCTGGCTTTCACAGGTGGTTTGAGTGAGCTATCTATGAAGTTTGACTTTAGTATAAATGATAATTTATTATAGTTAACCTTAGAGCTGTCCAAGAAGTCACTAATGATTAAAAACTTAAATTTTTATTTCAGATCATCAATTAGAGTCAATGAAACAGGACTGGACAGGGGTATTGCACAACAATAAAAAATAAAAAAATAATTATAAATTAATTTTAAAAAATAGTTTACTTTTGGTTTTCTAAACGTATATATACTAAATAACGGAGCTATATAAGGGGCACCAAAAACATTAAATTATATATAATATGGTAACCCATCCGTGTACTGATCATACATATTTTTTAAGTCCCAATATTCTTTTAATTGGCTATATACATTCTCCTTGCTACAACCTACAAGTACTCTTCCAAAAGTCAGAGGCCAATATAAAATAAAAAATCCAATAAAAAATCCATAAATAACGTTGACTTGATTCAGATAATTGTTCTTGATAAATAAATGAAGCATCATGTCACTTGTATACAGTGTACATGAGTACGAGCGTTGCATGTTATATATAAACGATGAAGATATACAGTTTATGTTATAATATTTTTTCTAATGAAAGATAAAACATAGTTATATATATATATATATATATATATATATATATATACACACACACGAATATATGACCTAGGGAGATAGAAAATGACTAAAGAATATTTGTTTACGTATTTTCGAAAATTTTCTACAATTATTTTTTTCTTTTTGTATTTTCTTTTCTCCTTAATTCATAGGTGGATCTAGTGGAGGGCTCGCACGAGCTATAACCCCCCGACCCAAAAAAAATTCTGAAAGTTTATATAACAAAAAAAATTTATACATAATTTTAGTCTAATTAAATTTTTTTTCTGTATTACAGTGCTCCCGGCTAAAACTCCTGGATCCGCCATTACTTAGTTGATTATCAAAATTTTGCTGTTTCCATTGAAACACTGCAAAATTACGAATAGTGCCACATACAGTGTAGTCCATGAGAAAAGACATGCTTAATTTGGAATACTTTGTCATTGAGTTTTGTTAATGGTCTTTGCGAAACATAGGCATAAAGGGCATTGTATTCATGCCTTGAATTTAGGTGCATAGGGACTTCTATTGTCTTGAATTTTAATAGATCTCCCATGAGTTGCTGGGGTTAGAGGGACGTGTGGAAGTAAAATTGATTTCCCCATATGCAGGTCAACATTTATGCATGTATGATATTCTTCTTGAAATCATGGCAAGTCATTCCATCCCAAAGACCATTGGCGGCCGGGGTCAAGATTCCTTAAGAGCATCTAACATGTTAGGGTTTTTTTTAATTTCTTAATTTTATTTTTATTTTTATTTTTTTATTTATGATCACTATGTGTGGTGGAAACTCATTTGGTAAGAATGTATGGAGGTGTTCTTCTTGGTAAATTTGGTGGTTGTCATCTATTACTCCATCAAAGCAATGGCATTTTTATGGATCAAAAGATTTACAAACCTCTACACTTATATTAATATAGTAAAGATATGGATAGTACGAAAAATTAGGCTTTTAGACTATTAGAGACAATATGACGACATATCGTTCCTAATACTCTATAGGCACGAGACTATAGGGACGGCATGTCGCCCCTAAAGATCCAATTTCCTGTAGTGAGATCAGACGAGAGATGCATACTCATTTATAGCATATTATTATTTCAGATATCACATCAAATATACAAATAGCAAGAGTTTTTTTTTTTTTTTTTTTTTGTAAAGGTTCTATCCTAAAGCAAAGGAAAGCCCACTTTGATTTTCTTTCGTGGGTCAAGAGAAGTGGAAGTACTCTTTTTTCCTAGTTTGGTAGTATTTCTCTAACGGTGTTTCTCGAGTAAGTTTTTAATGAGAAAATTGAATGGATAAGTCTAAGGGGAGTACTATCAATATTCATGTATTTTTTAATGAAATTTTTTATTTTATGGGGAAATGATGTAGTGAATAGTTGAAAATGATGATTGATACAAATAATTTTTCAAAATAATCCCTACCAAACATGCACTAAATAAACCTCACATAATTCTATATCTAAAAAGAAAATAATAAAAGTGTCTACTCTCAAAACCTCGTACTTACCACAGTAGATCTCCATGTATTCGCCTCAAAAGTATTCGCAAGTGTACAATATCAAACAAGTGGTAAAGTGGATCTTTTGAATATAAATTATCGTCCCATGAGGTTTAATCACTAAGTACCGAAATATGTTAAATCACTACTTTATTTGAAAGATCAATAGTTAGTTGAAATTTCAAACTAAAACAATTTAATAAAATTATATATGAGAATTCTGAGAAGATCAAAGACTTTTGTAGAAAAACTATGCAAATATCAGTGCTCATAATTTTATCGTAATTGTTCTCCCCAATTTCAAAAATCATGTTATGACATCAATTGACTGAGTTGAAAATCGAATTTCACAATTATATATATTTAACCATTTTTCTAAAAGTCATTAATCAACCATCAAAAACCAAAAAAAAAAAAGGCCATATTTAATTAGGCCAATTCACTATATGTCAATGTACCTAGAAAAGAACAAGTCCCTAATTAAACGACAAACCAAAAATTTTTCTAGATCCCATCTATATGCAACCTAGAGCGATTGCACAAATAACAACATTATATCTTTATATATCAGGCCTTAATTCACAATCTTTATTATAGAATCTGACTCTAAGTGTCCTCTCTTTATTTCAAAAAGAATTGATAGATCATTTATAAGTTGGCCAGCAAAAAAAAGGCATGGAAAACACCAATAAAGATTTAATTAAGAAAATCAATTAACAAACTCAAAATAACAATGAAACTAGGATTCCAACTAGGCTAAATTGCTTGGTTCGAATAAAAACTTGGAAATTCATCCTATGAAATGAAAAATTAATGAAATAGATTGAGTACATTACCCGGTTATAGTGATTAATTTGAAAGATGAAACATTACACCAAAATATCCACCTCAAATCTTTGAATCTTTGTATTAATCTCTTATTTTTCTCCTCTCTCTATTCTTCTCCGATAAAGGTCTTTTACTATGGCCTCGAAATCTTGACAAGAAGTCACTAGTACACAAGTGATATTAGGTGACGCCCATTAGGTGGCGTTTTCATTGAAACCGCCACCATTGATGCTCGGAATTAAGAAAGGGTGGCGGTTATAGCAAAAATCCGCCACCCTAAACCAACGTTAAAAAAAAAAAAAAAGAAAAAAGAACAACGGGTGGCGGTTGTGTAAAACAACCGCCACCCTAAGTTGGTTTCGGGTGGCGGTTGACAACCGCCACCTAAATATATATATATATATATATATATATATATATATTAGTACAACGGCCACCCTAAGTTGGTTTCGGGTGGCGGTTGTGTTAACAACCACCACCCAAAACCAACGTAAAAAAAAAAAAAAAAAAAAAAAAAACAAAAAACAAAAAACAAAATTAGTACATAGGGTGGCGGTTGTAAGCTAACAACCGCCACCCGTTTTTTTATTTTTTTATTATTAATATTAAAATACTTTTGGGTGGCGGTTTTTTGCTACAACCGCCACCCTTTCCCTTTAAATATTCCACCAACTCATCAGATCTGGTATTTCCGCTTCTGAGTTTTCCTTCTTTTGAAAATTTTTCGAAATTTCTTCAAATATTCATGGTTTAAAATCAGATTTAAGTGCAATTTCTTCACAAATTGATGCCATAATTTAAGTAAGGTAAGCTTCTTTGATCTTTTGATCATGTAAATCTCGTTTATTTTTGTATAATTGGTTAATATAATTTTTTTCGAGTTTTTGAGCATGTAAACTTTAAATGGCCATAACTTTTGCATACGATGTCCGTTTTCAGCCCACGAGTACATTCCGGAATCGTCGCGACGAGATCTACGACACTCACTGCTATTGCTGTGACCCCATGTTTCAGGCCGATCTGAAGTCATCTAAGGCCTCAAAACGCAATTTTTAGCTTTTCATCTTATAATTTTGTGTTTTTGTTTGTAATTGGATGTGATTGGTTTTGAATAAAAATTATTTCGTGTGTTTTGAATAAAAATTATTTTGTGTGTTCTTAGATTGTTCATTTTGTTGTAATTGGATGTGATTGGTTTTGAATAAAAATTATTTCGTGTGTTTTGAATAAAAATTATTTTGTGTGTTCTTAGATTGTTCATTTTGCTCATATCATTAAAAAAAAAAAAAAAAAAGTGGACTTTGGGTGGCGGTTTTGCACTAGAACCGCCACCCTAAGTGCTTTTTAAAAAAAAAAAAAAATTAGGGTGGCGGTTGTGTCCAACAACCGCCACCCTAAGTCCTTTTTTAAAAAATAAAAAAATAAAGGGCGCCACCCGAAATCTATTTTGGGTGGCGTTTTTTCAACCGCCACCCTTTGGCCGACTTTGGGTATCGCTGGTTTGGGTGGCGATCAAAAAAACGTCACCCTAAGTGTAAAACAACCGTCACCTAAGCTCAATTTTATACTAGTGAGTAAAAATGTGTGCTCACAAAAACGATTTGTGAGGCTGCCCACTTGGGCCACATGCTTTGATAGCGAACCTGACGTTTTAGTGTCTCGATGGCCAATTGAAGTGATTAAAAATATTTTAGAAACTACGTGAAAAGTACTATACTTTTACGAGAAATAGTAAATTTCAAATTCTAACCTTATCTTTTTCAAAACTTATGGTCAATGTTCATTCTTGTCTTAAAATTCTGCGAACATTTGCAAATTCACTACTTTTTAGTCCGATATTGAGTCACACTTAATCCTATTTTTACCTAAAAAAATCAAAATTAAACCCACCGAAGAAAAATGAAACTAACTAGTATAACCACTTGCACGGCAAGTTTAAATATATAGTGTACAAAAATATTATATCATAACATGAAAGTGATGTACAAAAGATAGAAAGATGAAAAGCCCCAAAATTTTCCGCCTATTTACCTATTAAATTATTCTAAACCAGATCGACCCCAAGTGGCATATCTCAAACCAAATTGAAACAGTATAATGGCATTGTATAGGACTGTATCGTGTTGTTATTATATGCCGATCACATGGCTTGTGATAAAATTAGGGAAATAATTTTGATATTACCGTTGTGTCTAGCTATTGTGTCATAGTAATTTTAAAATCAATACAACTTTTTAAGTAAACTAATAGGATGTACACATGCGAATTGGTATTAAATAATTTCGATATTATTTTTGTACTAATAGAATAATAGGACTATATTTCTTGTAGTTTTTTTTAAGTGGAATAGAATTTTTAAAACTCATAGAACTTCTGTAATTAAAACTAAACAGTATTTGTATTAAATAATTTTGATATCATTTTTGTGTTTTTAGTATAGTAGGACTTTATTTCTTTTATTAATTTTAAAAACAATACAACTTTTGTAAATAAACTAAATAGATAAGTATTCAAGTGGCCGGCACAGTAACCGTAAATACAAATAAATAAATAAATATTTATAGTAGTATTTTGACACGAAACTGCATCAATTGACTATATATTCTATTTTAATATATTTATAGATTAACTGAGTCTAACGCTATAGAATAAGCATAAATTTAACGTTTTATCACTATGTATACCGACGCTAACTCAAACTAGAAGAAATCTATGTATCTTTACTATATTAAAAAGTGGGGATCTTGTGAAACTTTTGATTTTCAAGAATACCCCTATACAATTTATTAAATTTCTGTCATGCCTTTTTTTAACAAATTTTTAATTTTTTCTAATTAATATATATGTCTCTTCATTTTGCTAGCCTTTCAAATAAATAACTCATAATTATTAAATGAATAATTCAGTATTTTCTTTCAATAGGAAAATGTTATACCCATATTTTGATTTGAGATGACAATTAAAATGGGTATATTATTTCTCATCTTTACTTATATTCTTTATCATGGTCTATGGTGTAATTCTCTTTGTTTCTTACATCTGTGATGTGTTATTATTATTATTATTATTATTATTATTATTATTATTATTATTATTATTATTATTTTTTTGCATTGTTTTTGTATATAGAGAATAAAGAAATCATAGATCAAGTTAAGGTTTGCAGCACTATCAAAGAGACGACTATTTTTTGACAAAACATATTGAATGGTAATTTTACATGCAATAATGATATATTTTCTCACGACCAATTCTATATGACTCTATACTTAGATGTTTCAATGGAAACAACAAATGTATTAATACAAGCATAAAGCAAAAGCAAAAAATTGTATGGAAAATTAACAAAAAATATCATACATAATTTTTTTTTACTATAACCACATAATCACATTCATTATTACCATAATATGTTTCCACCCACATGTTAGCAAACAAATTCTCCAATCAATTTCTTTCTATGCTTCTAATTTGTTTGCCTTTTTTCATAAATTTGTGCAAAATACCGATTTATTTTGTGACTATTATGCTTTCAACTTTTGCATATAACGTGTAACGCACGTTTTGATACACTACCAATAAAAAGAATATACTACCTCCGTCCTAAAAATATAGTCTACTAATCCTTTTTCGTCATTCCCAAAATATGAGCCACATTTCTTTTAAAGATTTAGTTAAAATATTACTTGTTTTTATACCATCATTTAATATACATTGATATCATCAAAATAGAGTAATTGAAATAAAATATCTAATAAATGAGAGGGTACATTAGGAAAATAATCTTAAATTATCTTTTCCAAATACCATTAATTATATTTTTCTTAATTTATGTGAAATTAAGAAAATTCTATAATTTTGGTACGGAGATAATATGAATTACCTTTCTTTTGTTTTATTTCAAGATATGTGCAGCGATAAGCAAAAGTACTATTTCCTCATCAATAAATGGGGCCGGTGCCGTCCTTCCGCATCCGCCGCGCCGCCTAAAAGCTTTAAATATGCTAACCCCACGTGAGCCTTCCTCCTGTTACATTAATATTGAAGTTCATTTATTTTATTAATTTAATCTCATTGTTTATATATTGTTAATTATATAAATCCATTCTGCAAGTTTAACCTCGAAGTCAGACCCTAATCAGTTCGTATTAAAAAAGACTTTAGAAAAAAAATGACTTTAGAAATCGAAGAAATAGAGATGACTTACAAGCATTCTTCCGATATAAACCCAAGCCCACCTCTCATTTCTCATCATGCCTTCATATTTTCTGCTAATTTTCTCTCCAAACAAAAATGATCAGCTTATATTCTCAATCCCATCTTTCAAGTGCAACCCTAATTGTAATCATCCGTGCATTTTAGTTCACTAGTTCTCAAAACGTGCTCTGCTCGTTATATGATACGTCAACACATTCAATAGAAAAATTATGTTATGAAATCATCCGGGCTTAAGCCTTATAAAATCTGAAACATTTCAATGAAGAATCGGTAATTACAAATTATTTAAAACAATTACACAACACAATAAATTAAAAACTTGTTTATCTTAGAGTAAAAAATAGATTTAATTAAACCATAAATATAATAATTTTAAATCATTACACAAATAAATTATTACTTGTTTTAGACAACACTTCATTTTTCAATTCTCTTCTTACTCCTATTTTCCTCATATAAGTATAACAATAAAATACGAATTCTATTGGATATCACCCAAAATAAATAAACATACCAAAACCATTTTTAATTAAAATAACAAACACAAAAGTAACAAACCTTGCTTGCAAAATATGCAACTAAAACTTTCTTGCAAATCATTTTTTTTTTTTTGTTCAACTTACTTTTTTTTTTTTTTAAGAGCGCCATTGTCCAACTTACTTAATGATAACACTAAATTAGAAAGTGTATTCTAATGAAATGGAAACAAATGTCAAATGAAATAAATCTTATATTTTGACAAAAGACCATCAAAATTTATGTTTAAACTCTAAGAATTCAAAGAGGCAAACCTTTGAATTTGCTTGCATTAGTTTTGCATGCAAAATGTAAATTTTACATGTAAATTTCTTTAGTGTGGTGTTTGATGGAAAAATTCTCCAAGCAAACCATTTTTCAGGTACAACCATTTAAAGCATATTTTCTTCAAATTACATGTAAAAGTTTTTCTATGGGGGTGATGGGAAAATGTTTTAATTTTGAGATTTTGAGTTGGTATGAATTTTATTTAACATTCGTTTGATCAACAATAAAAATTGTGAATTAAATTGCAATGTCTCGTGATATAAGGATATTAGATGTATAATATTTGATAGATGATGTGATTCATGTAGACGAGAAATAAATTAAAGCAAAAGCAAATGAATAGAAAATTTGTTAAGACTTATGTTAAAAAAACATAAATAAAGAAAGAAAGAAAATTTGTCAACAATGTATCTTGTAGTTAAAAATAATAAAAGAGAAAAATAATTTTGATTTAGACTGTACTCTTCCCGTCCCATATATAAACATAATTCTCTTTTTTATTTTTATCCATCCCAAATCATAGTCATTTGTTTATTGAAAGTGTATGAAAGTAAGTCATTTCTTAATATACATCTATTTAATATGTATTATTACTACCAATAAAAAGTGAACTATAATATCATTTCACTAGCATATCTGAAAAAAAAAAAAAAAACAAAGAAAATCGAAAAGACTAACAACATATTTGGAAATTTTCAATTAAATGCTTTTTTAAAAAAAAAATTAATTACAATATATTCATCGGTGTGGAAATAAGAGTATGTTGATGCAGATTGTCGAAAAAAAATTAGATGTATTGTAGAGAATTAAATATGTATTAAAATATATGATAATATCATACCAATAGGTGAGTAGTTGAAAATAATGAGACAAAACAAATAAAGTTGATTAAAATTGTACGGAATAAGCAGGAACTTTCTTTGTGGGGTGGATTTGAGTATCGTAGAACTCATATATCTTCTGCTCGATTAACTAAAGATGTATTAAAATATATTGAATTAATATTTCTGCTCGATTTTACTCTATTTATTCTTGGTCATGGCATTACTGATTGCGAGTTAATTTCAAATTGAACTCATCCTACATCAGTTAAGGTCTGATGATTTAACTGATTTGAGGCCTTCATCATTGAGATGTTAAATACGAGTTGGGTGTTTTTGAATGTTATTGGTGAGGCAGTGAAAGTGATCTTCTTCGTGGATAATGGTGTTTCTGAATTTCGTTTCTTGTATGATTAAGGCATTGACTAATCTTTACTTTGTGGTGTGATTGAGTGGTAGCAGGGGACTGGATGTAGCTTGGTGTTTGTGATGAAAAATATTATATTGACATCTTTGAGATTGGCGACTGGCACAATACCAAGCAGAAGGGATAAAATAAAATGACAATTTTATCCTCTCCTGATGAGAGGGCTAGGCTGTGATACACCCCGAACTATCTATGGCTTCTATTCTCTCTATCTGTTTTCCCATAGTAACTTTGCAGGTAAGACATAATATCATCCTATGTGTAGAGATGTCAAAAACTTTAAATTTGCTAAATTAAAAATTAAAAATTTGTGCTCTTGCATCGCTTGCATTTGGATTTCCTTTCATCCATTTTCCTACTCTTCATAGTTGATCACGATTTGATTTACAAGTAGTGATACAATATTTACTTGACATTTATATAGATTATAATATTATCGTAAGTTTTATATATATTTAAAAGGACAAATTACATAATTCTAAATAATTGTTACATATTGACTGGTCATGAATTATGACAACTCATTTTCTCAATTGTTCAACCATAAAATGTTTACGTACAATATCCTAAATGATGGATAATATATATACACACGCAAAAAATGATCGATAATATATACACGCAAAATTTTTAATGGGTTCCATGTTTTGTAATTCTCGTTTTTCTTTAATCACCTTTTTTTAATTTCTTTTTTATTACTTTTTCCCTTTTGTTTCTTCATAGTTTTTGTGTCAAGTCTATATTCTCATTTTTTCTTCATAGTTTCTCAATTTAAAAATTGAAATTGTAGCTCAAGATTCGAACTTTGTACTTCAATATATATATATATATATATATATATATATATATATATATATATAAAATAAATAATAAACCATCAAATTGCACTAAAATCCATTGCATCAACATTTGATTTTGTTTATTATATTTTAATTTATTACAAATGAATTTCAAGCAATGACCTAATGGTTCAATTCCCAACCCGGTGGTTCAACCATTGATCCGTTGACCTGGCAACTTTGCCGGATCGATGTCCTCTCCGGATTTAATAACTGTAGTTTGCGGCTCTGGGCAGTGGGCAATCGCCTCGTCCCTCAAAGATAGTCTTATTTTCATTTTCGTAAAGATTATAAATTTTAATAATGATCTTGGAAAAATAATATTTTAGAACACAATGCCTAATATACCCTTTCATTTATTCATTATTCCACTTTAATAATTCTTATATCGTTAATAACGATGCACATGATAGGGGCATATAAGAAAACTAAAACATTAATTATGAAAATAGGACTATATTTTGGGACGGATAAAAATAAAAAATTGGATTATCTTTGCGGGATGGAGAGTACTTGAGTTCATATCTATTGTTCCACTTTTTTTAAAGGTTATTAATCATTATCGCCGTGCGATGTACATTTTTGTTTGAATCGAGAGCAGATTGAGATAGGATGTACATTTTTGTTTGAATCGAGAGCAGATTAAGATTCACTGATAGGCAGGATTAAGATTACAGCAGTGTTGGTGGGGTTGAATCTGGAGAGTTGGAGGACAGAGAAGAACTCTTCTTCTCTTTGAGCGTTGAGTGAAAACTAGGGGCGGGAATGGGAGCTAGATTTGATGTAGAGAAAAAGTTTTCAAATTTCATTTCTTTTTTTAATATTTGCAAAGTGGTCCATATCATGGACCACTTTGCAAGTTGGTTCTTGGACATGGCTGGGAAGCTCACATGGGCACCACGTCAAAGTGTGGGCACTATATAGTCTCAAAGTGGACAACAGATCGAAACTGATATTCTACATAAAATAAACAACTTAAATTAGTGGATTTTTACCTCATTGAGTTGTTTTTTTAGTTTCAATTGAATTCTTTATACTCTCGCACAGAGCCGTACCTAACCTTCAAAGGGCTTAAAACAAAGACGAAAAATTGTGTTCCCAATCACTACTCCTATTTAGCTATTTGTTGCATAATTTTTTCTTCAAACTCTATATATTCAATAATAAATGGATAAACTTAGAGTGACTCATACAAATCCTATATTTTCTTTTCCTTCTCAAACAAAAGCTCGTATTATCGGTTGCATATTTCAAAAATTTTTATCGTACTTGTGGCTTTTTTCCTCCACCACTACATCACTTTTCATCAACATTGCAAACCTTTTTTTTTTTTTTTGTTATTTTTGAAGAGACTCAAAAATCAATCACAATGATTCTTTTTGCTCGAGTTTGACAAAAAAAATTCAATCAAATGCAATTCATTTCTTGACGATAATTTAACAAAATGGACCATTGATTCGGAACATTCAGTGTTCTTGTTTGTGATTTTTTAGGATTTTATAAATTACAATTGACAAAGTCAAGTCTTTCCTAAATTTTCAGAAAGATTATCCTGCCTATGTTTTTTTTTTTAATTCAAATGCAACATAAATAAATTAACTCTAAACATAAATAATTAATTGCTCTAAATAATTAGACAAATGAAAGAGAAAAAAAAAATTCGCCCCCCTCACTCTTGGGCTCAAAGTTATTGCTTGGTGTGCCTACCCTAGTTACAGCTCTGTTTTCACATATTTGAAGGTGGAGTATTTTAGCGTTCAATGTTTAATTTTGATAATAAACAAACTGTTCTGTACTCGAATCTAGAGCTTCTTTTTTTTTTTTAATTTTCTTAGAAAAAGCAAAATTATTATTTTTAAACGTGTGTCGCTTTCTTTATGGACAAACAAAAAGAGAACTTTCTTCAAGGACGTGGTTTAAAATAAGTGCAAAAAAAGTTTTAAAGTTGTTTACAGAGAAAGTAATTTAGTGTGGTGGTTTCAAAAGAAAGCATTGTTCAAATAATTATTTATTTGTCTAGAAAATTGCACTTGTTATGAATAATAATTGAAGAATAATTATTAGGTGTTATTAATAATTGAGAATAATGTGGTGGTTATGAATTATGAGGAATAATTTGGTGGAGGAATAATTTGATGGAGGAATAATTTGGTAAAAGATGTAATTATTATATGTGAATGACTATTATACCCTTGATGAAATTATGTAATTACGATTAGACTCATTCAAGTTTTCCTATAAATAGGGTTCAGCTTATTAATGAAATTCATTCCCGGAATTCCTTAGAATTCATTCTCTCTAAATTCTCTCTATTGTTTATCTTTTATAACACGTTATCAAAGACGAGTCTCTAGCCATTTGAGTAATATGAAGGGAGTATGCTTCTACAGATCTCATAGATGATCTTCTCAGATCGTAAACCAGAATTATTATAAATAACCTAATCCATCTCCAATCAATACTTATCTTTCTTTTCTCTCTTATCTTTTTCCCACTTTCTCACGCCTCACTCTCTCTATCTTCCCAATCACTCACGTAAAAACATTTACGCAGACAAAGAGTTGTGGGCAATTCAAGAATCTGCAAACTGGAGTGAAATACGCAGATGCTCAATCGCTTCTCCCAAGAAAAGGAAAAGGTATAGATATTATATTACTTTATAATATAATAATATATTAAACTATAATATTCGCTTTCTCGAGATATAAAGAGCATACATTATCAAAATCAAATTTTCTCGACTCCATTATACTCGATTTAACGAGAGCTTCGATTTGACACCAACATTGATAGGGTAATAACTCGCTTTGAAATATGTTATTATCAAACTTTCAAAATTTACAAATCAAGACACCAACTTTTGAAAAAGTTACAAAATAGTCCTTGAACATTTTGATATTAATAAATTGAAATAGAAAGGAGATAATTTTCCAATCGTAAAACATTGATAAAATATTTTTGACAATTTTACCTTTACGAATTGGAATGGACAATTTTACCTTTAGGTAAAACCGACCTAATTTTGACGACAAGTGAAAATGGGATAGAATATTCATGAAGAAATTCTAAATCCATTGATTATATAAAATGGCTTGAAGTCCATTTGAGTTAAAAGATCGAATATTATTTTTAACTCAAGAGTTTAATTACATAATATACTTATTCTAAAAGGATAAATGTGCTCTTGTAGAAGTAATGAGTATTTGTTCTAGAAGAACAAATTTGCTCCCGTAGAAGCGATTCAATATTTAATTCTCGTGACTTTATTTCTTGTAATTTAATTCTTGCAATACCTCCTACTTGATGATGGGTTCAACTGTCACTAAACGGAAGGTTTTATATATTTCTGCACTTTATATGCTAAGTGATGGGTAATACCTTCTACTAAGCAGATCCTACTCTTGAAGAAGTAGTTAAACATTATGCAATTTAATTCTACATAATTTAAATTAGTAAATTTATATTTATTGCAATAATTCCCATACGGTAGGTTCGACCACCTATTGGAAGAAATTTAATTTCTGCAATTTAAATTTACGACTTTAGATTTCGCATATATTTCCAATGTGGTGGGTAATACCACACGATTGGTGTGCATATTTTCAATGTGGTGGGTTATACTACACGATTGGTTATAACGAATCCTACTCCAGAAGAAGTAGTTGATCAAATATTCTAATCATACTCTCGAAGAAGTAGACGATGAGAATAAAATTACTTCTTCATATATACCAATATGAATGGAGAAAATTGAGCAAGTGGTACTTGAAGTTACCATTGGATAAATAGACGAAAGTAAAATCTTTGAATAGATCCCAGGTTGATAAATCAAAGAAAATATATCGCATGGAAAGCTTATATGAAGTAATCTCATCGATGATATGAGATTGTATTAATATGAGAATAAAATGCTCTTGAAGAAGCAAAATCACTAGATATCTGTATTTGAATAAAGCCAATATGATATTATTATTATTACTCCAGAAGAAGTACAAAACAGTCGAAGTGGAACACATTGAGAATATCAAAAGATGACAATAAACACTCGAAAATATAGAAATACTAAAAGAAAATATATATTGAATCCATAAATGAGGGATGCGTCTCGAGAGTATAAATACTCCGTAACTCTGCCACCATTAACATTAGGATTCATAATGAAATATTTAAAGGATCCGAATTTCTTTTTCGCTTGACACCGATGATGCATGGACCAAAGCGGACTGGGCTTCCGCAGATTCTTGAACATATGCATGAAATTTGATGAGTAGTTCATCAACAAGATTAAAGCGTAAATAAGTATTTTTCTCGGTGTATGAGAGATAAACTTATTATTTACACTCGATCTAGAAACGCTAGTAAGCCATCAAAGAAATTATTAATATTCAACAAACCTATTGGTTTGACATGAAAGTTCCACCGTACAACGAGGCTATATTGAATATTTCCTCCAAAGTGTGTTGTAGCCACCGAAGGACAATGAAAGCATCACTATTATTCATCATATACATCATGCAGTTGTGGATGGATTGCGCTTGTAGCACCAACCCTGCTGGACCCATGGTAGAACTGGCTCCAATTCGAGTATTAGATCCAACTAGATGGAAAGGTATTACGCTTGAAACTCTTATTCCCCATGATTGTGCGGCCATTATAAGTCTAGCTAAAAGTTTGTTATTGGTTCCTCCGTATAGTATATTGATTTCTTGTCTCCTAACTCTTATTACAAGTGGTTTGCCATATCCACATATTGGATATGGCCTACCATTAGATCCACCAAGAATACATACGGTTTTTAATATGGCGAGGTAAAGTCGACTTGTATGAGATAATTCTAAAATCTCCATATCCATCTCTACTCCTATCTCTCTTTTGCACTATACTTTTAATGTATGAACATGAGAGATATATGAATCCCTCTATTTAAAGAAAAATTTTCAAACCAATAATTGAGTGCACTATTTACTTTTTGACAAATATGAAAGAGAAAAAAATCTGAAAAATTTTTTTAAGTGAAAATGACATATATCTGTCATTGATTGAAAAATAATATATATATATACATATATATATATATCTTAAAATCGAAAAACAATATTTACAATTACAAGAAAAACATTGATCTTCGTTATTACAAGAGCTTCCTTATATTAATATGAGAAAATTATTATACTAAAATTTTCTACTAAATTTACAAACAGATCTTCTAAAGTAAGTTTTTCAAGACTGTACGCGTTTGTTGATCTTTGAATTTGGCTCATAAGGCCATTAGCTCACCTTATGCGTGTCCACTAGGATGTGTCTCAAGAGCACATTGAATATCATCCAAAGGCTCCTTACTCAATCCATCCTTAATGAATGCTATTTTATCTTCTCGATTTACGGACAAGTACCCCTGATTTACATCGAGTATCACATGTCCATCGAGCACACTTGTAGCATCCTCCTAATCTTTTTGCTCTCCGTTTCTTTGAAAAACTACTTTTACCCATACCAGGCATGTATTTAGAAGGAATTGAAACCTCACCAGATAATCGAACCTTTGCTTCAATTAAGCATCGGATATCTTGTGGGATACCCTTATTCATTAGCATCCTTAATCTTTCCAGCCTACATCGATAAATCCTTTTTAGGATTTTGATCGGTAGTGATGGATAGTATTTTCGAAGATTTGAGAGCATATGATCCATTATAATGTATAGACCCTTGTTAGGATGAATTTTGCAATAATTTTGATGATTTATTTATAGAATAATACGACGCGTATGAAATAAGACTCCGATTTTAAATAAATAATATGAAGCGTAAGAGCTACGATTTCGGAATTAAATAATAGCCGGATGTGATGCGTATGAGTCAGAACTCAGTGTTTGAGCAGTAGTAGACAATAATGTCACCAAAAGATGATGGAATATGTCGGTGAATTATTTTTATGATAAATCATGTTGAGCACTATACAGATACTAGTGAAATCGATATAAGAATTTACTGAACTAGAAGTTCAATAATACTCGTTTGCAAAACCGGACTGACCATCCAGGTTTAAATAATTATTGAAATCAATATTTCAAGTGAAGAATTAAAGGAATTCTTCAATGATTGTTCTCGATAAATGATGAAATCATTACTAGCCAATATTGGAAATAAATCCCAAATATATCTGGAATAAAGGATGAGAAATATGGGCCCACTCATCCTCCATGTGGACTACTAGATATTATGATATGGATCCACTAGATAGTCACATGTGTATATGATTCGTAATTTGAAATTTACGAAATATTTGCTCACGGTATGAGCATGATTTTTAGATTTAATGATAAAGCTAGTAAATGTATATCCCAATACTTGAATAAATCCCTGAAGGATTTGAGTATGTGCATACAAGTGGGATATTATATGGCAAATTATTTAAAGTCCTCAAATAAATTGCCGATATCGAGAATAGAATGCAAACAGTCTAAATTCCCATATTAAGGCTGAATGATGAGAACATATTTGATTAAAATCATACCAACTGTATGAGTTTTGGTGTTCTAAATTTTCTCAACATGAGGTGGAGTATTAAAGGTTGAAAATAAATGCATCATGTTATATCCTCGAAATTGAAATACGAACTTGAAGTTCAAAGATGCATGAAAGGCTATGAACAATCACATATATCAGTTACGATGCTTTGATAAGTTAGCGCTAAAGCGTTGATATTTCCCCAAACATATATATCAAAGCAAATTATAAAAGATGGTCTTAATAACGGAGGCATATGCTCTTGAAGAGTATATAGACATAACTATATTGTGTAATCCTACAAGAGGATTGATAATGAGATATCTCGATAAGTTATGTCGATATGGGGAAAGAAATGAAATTGAAATGTGTCGACACGATATGAAAATGTAGCGCTACATATGATCAATGATAATGAAAATATTGAGATATATTGAAGATGATAAATGGTGAATGTGAAATCCTTAACTTATGAGATGATGAGATGATGATGACTATTGCTCAAGTTTAAAGATAAGCATAGTGGTCATTATATGTTGCATGCTCATGAAAGTTAAATTACCGATCGTGTGTGTAGTAGAAAAGGAAATTAAAGGATCGGATGAGCTAAACCGTGTTTATGAGTACCCTAAAGGGTGAGCTAAGCCCACAGGAATGAAATAACCTATTAAGTGAGTATTAAATGTTAAATGATATATTTTAAGTGTTATTTAATTATGAAGGTTTACTTATATGTTTACATGTTATATGCTTTAAATTGTGTATTTGGAGACATGTGTTCATGGTGAATGTTTTCTAGTTGTGTAAGAAAATTGATGCACTCTAAAATGAGCGAAGAGTATAAAACCAATGTATATGATACTCATACAAATGTATGAAAGATTTTGAAATGCTTGCGAGATACTTGTATAAAATACGCGTTGCACTCTTTTTCCTTAGTGAGGTTTTATCCCATTGGGTTTTCCTAGCAAGGTTTTTAATGAGGCAACTTTAAAGGCGTATTCACATGAATAATGTACTCTTTTTCCTTCATTAGGCTTTTCCCATTGGGTTTTTCCTAATAAGGTTTTAACGAGGCATATTCATGGTATATTGAGAACGATGGGAGAAATTGATACAAAGTGTATCTATTGGATCAAGTTATAATGGAGCTAATGCTTTAGATCCAAACGATGATGATATTGAAATCATTTACCGTAAGTAAAGATATCGATTCTCAAGATATGAAATCAAGCGGGCCATTGTACTCTTTTCCTTCGATCAAGTTTTTTCCCCTAATCGGGTTTTCTTGACAAGGTTTTAACGAGGCAAAGACGTGAATACTCATATCTGTGATAGACATCGTGGGAGCAATGTTTTGATGAAGCGATATATAACCACTCCAAGCTATCCCTCGCACCCGGTTTCAAGTTTTTTTCCCACCTGGTTTTTTCTCCAAATGCGCCCGTAAGACATTTCAGTATTAATAGTCATTCATGAAGTGTTATGAATAATAATTGAAGAATAATTATTAGGTGTTATGAATAATTGAGAATAATGTGGTGGTTATGAATTATGAGGAATAATTTGGTGGAGGAATAATTTGGTAAAAGATGTAATTATTATATGTGAATGACTATTATACCCTTGATGAAATTATGTAATTACGATTGTGCCATTCGAAGTTTTCCTATAAATAGGGCTTCAGTTATTAATGAAATTCATTCCTGAGAATTCCTTAGAATTCATTCTCTCTAAATTCTCTCTATTGTTTCTATACTTTTATAACAGCACTTTTGTTTTGGACAGTAATGTTGTTTTGGACAGTAATAGAGGCAACCCCCTTTACCTCCGCCCATGGTTTGAGTTTATTAATTGTTTTCGAAGTGGTAACTGACAATATAGTACTACCATATGTTATAAATTATAGAAAAAAAAATGTAGAAAGAAACGATAGAAACAATATAAATTAGCGTGCAGGAATTTTAATATGCATGTCCATACGTGGGTATGGAATTGAAAGTGAAAATTTGTAATTTTACACAATATTCATTATTAATTAGTATCAATTCAAATTTTAAACTGGCTATGTATGTTTTAAAAGTTTCAATTTCGATATCCATATATATTTAAATGTTATACATCCTATGGTTTCATTTTTTCTTAATCATATTATTAAAAAAAATTACAAATTCTTATCAAAATCACATTTACGAATAAAACTCTCATGCATCGCATAAGGATGGTACTACCTATTATTATCAATAAATTTCAATGTAATTGGAATATTAAAATTATTAATTAAAATTATTTTTTTTAAAAACTAATAATTAAACTAAAAAAATATATTTAAAGATATATAAGCTCGTGTTCTTCTACGTGTTTTTACACATTTTTAAACCTTTTTTTCGACCCCACTAATTCTCTCTCCTATTTCACATCCACATATCTCGTGGAACCTATCTGTACTATACAAATCTCCACCATTCAACTCCGCTTATTCTCTCTCTTATATCACATAAAAACACATAAAAATCCATTTTTACACACATCCTAACACCCGCTAAATAAAACAAAACTAAACTTTAAGAACTTTTATGAAAAATTATTATATGGTGCACCAAACAAAAATTGTGGTGCTAATATAATTACCATATATATCATTACTGAAAATTGAAATCTTTTGTTTGCAATTTTAGAAGAAAGATTTTGAGCATTTAGACATTTTAAATTTTTGAACATCACAATGCGGTTCTATATAGTAATAGATTTTTCTGAACAATAAAAAATCGGTGTGCTTAACGTGAGCACACCGATTTTATAGTTGGTTATGGTACATGCTAATTTTACCATCATAGATATTATATCTTGCATCTAATATTTAGTTTTTCCATCATAGATATTATATAGAAATTATTATAGTTGGTTATGGCACATGCTTAATTTTACCACCATAGATAATATATCTTGCATCTGATATTTGTTTTTTCCAACCGCCCATTGAATTTTTTGGTAACTTCGTTCTTCAATTTAGTTACGTAAGTTTCATAAGTCTTGGTAAATTATCACTAGTGATCTCCTCCCTATATGGGGAGAAGTTATTCTCCCCACATATCACCTATCAGTAGATGAGTTTAACACATCAGCAGTGGGACCCAATTCTTAATTTCTCAAATATATTCATTTGCTGATACATACATATGAGGAGAATAATTCCTCCCCACATGGGGAAGAGATCACTAGTGGGTTAATTATATAGGGCCCACTTTACAATTGTAATAGAAAGAGACACTGCCATTTGTTTGAAGAAATAATTAAAAAAAACAATTGGCATATTTATGGGAAACTGGTTGCTTTTATACGTGCAATAATATAATACAATCCCAGCAATGATCCAATACCATCCGAAGCGATATAATTATGGCACTATCGGGTGTTTTCTGGTCACACACTACCTCTGTTGAGAAAATCGAGATCAGATTCCAAACCTAGTACTGCTCGGAGAAGCCCTAGTAGTTCAAAAAATTCCGCCGATGTCGCTTGCTCAAAGTCAAGGTTTTTGGCAAAAACTTTGACTTTGAGCAAACGACGTCGCCTCAAAATTTTTCGAATTGTTGGAATTTCGCCTCGCCATGCTGGTTCTGAATCTTGTTCCGATTGTCCCAACAAGAATCGTATGTGACCAGGAGACACCAACTATGGCACCACCTGTGGTGTTGGATCATTATTGATAATCCAACATATATAAATCAATACTGCATCATAGAAAGATTTCATGGATCTATCGTTTTTTTTTTTTTTTAACATCGAAACATTATTATACAATTTTTTATATGTTAATTTTTTTAAAATAATTAATAATGAGTGTGCTTGACAGGTGAGGTTTAGTAAACACTTCATGATGTTGTAAATGATATTATTGTTACGTGTAAGGCATTTTGTATTTTTATGTGATTTTGTTACGTTTTGTTTATTTTAAAAATGCATTCGTGTTTTGCAGCACTTATGATTTATTACCTAAAAAATAATTTTTATTTATCTAGCGCCTAAATCATCAATTTGTTATTTAAACAATCAAAACATGCAGACTTAGGTGATCCTTCCCACGGATGTGAATTTCACAAGGTGGTGAATTTTGGTTTGAAAAGATTTGTTGTAGTGTAGCAGAGGCGTAGACGCGTCTCCATCCCAAATTTAATTAAACTAATTTTTTAAGATTAAAAGCAATTGTAGCCTAGCCCAACACTAAAAAAAAGCCCATTCACTCAGCCTAATGAACAACATGGACACTTCTTGCTATTGGGCCATTGAATTCGGCTACTTTGAATATAATTGAATCAATTATGGCTTTTATACTCTATCAATAGTCTCAACATTATCGTATCGCTCAAGCCTAAAGACCTCAAGCTACACTCTTCTTCTTCACAATCACCGATCACGGCTAGTCACCACTCACCAGGCAGTCCATTGCTTACTCCGTCAGTCACTCGCCGTCGGTGCACATGTATTTGTACTATTTTTGTGAGGTCCTTCGATTAGATGCATTTGCATTTTGACTATTTTTGTGGGTCGGTTCATTAGATGTATTTCAATTTTGACTATTTTTATTATATATGAATCTCAAAATTGTAGAACTTTAAGGCCCTCCCCCCCACCCCCTATTTCTAGCTATGCCCCTCAGTGTAGGCAAAAGTTTGCGAGATTTTCATACAATGCCATTATGGGTAATTGTATGTAGTAGTATCTAAAATTACAAATCATTTTATTGGAAGATATTGATATGTGACAGGAATGGAAATCCAATAAATAAGACGAAAAATGTATATAGAATAAGGTTTTTCAAAATTTGTGATAATCTCACTATAACAACGATTTTCAATATCTAAGGAATTGCTTGCTACATTACTTTTTATTTTTCTCTTTTGATGTTTTGTTCTATGACTTTTTATTTCTTAGTGAAATATGTATGTGCAATGCATGAGTGTGCAACTAATTATGATTCGCAACAAATTAAAAGCGCTTGTTCGAGGGATAAGGTATCACACTATCACATACTATATTCATTAATAATAATAATAATAATAATAATAAAAATTCATAGCCGCTTCAATACAAGTATATTTGGTATTTCTATTGAAGATTGCATTTATGCATCGTCGAAGTATCTACCCCACTACACGTTTATAATCATTTTATAACTGATTTATCTATTTGAAAAAAAACAGGGACGTATAGTTTAATGACATGCACACGCTGACTAATTCCTTGTACGAGATGCGAAAAAGATGGTACAGTTTTGTTTTTGTTTTTGTTTTTGTTTTTTTTTTTTTCTAAATACGTACAGTTTTGGTTGTTGAGATATTATTGGTTCATTTATTAAGGATTTGTTTTGGCAGTTTCGCCTTTTGCATTAGTTTAATTTTTACCCAATTTCAAGCAAGCAGGCGTTTTGGCTACTCAGCATATTGGGATTATGGTAATTTCAATCCCCTTCATCTATTCTATTCAAAATTGTGTAATGTGTAATATATTCGAAGTCGATCTCTTGATCACCATAAGGAAGAGGCCGATGATGATTTAATGCCAATATCTACATGAACACACATTATTGTTCTCACATACAATTACATCGACGTTATGTAATCGATTCGACATTATTAAATAAATCGATTTGACATGAGTTGCATTAATACAATAAATCTGTGCATTTGAACATTAGTCAGATTTTATGTCATAGGAGTGACTATATTCATGAACTAAGTTGCTCGATCGTAATATATTCAATAGTAAAAATAGTGACTTTACCGGTCTTTTTCTAGACTTAGGCATGTTTTCAGTGAAATTATTTTCTATATAAAATACTATTTTCCCATAAAATTTTCCATTCCCAATCAAACATATTTTAGTTTTCATTGAATTTGAATTCCATTTTAGACAAAAAAAAAAAAAACATTTTCCTTGAAATCAAGGAGTCGAAATTCTAATGAGGAGAGATATGAAAATTGAAATTTCAGTCCCTATAAAAATAAAAATAAAAATAAAATTGAAATTCCAATTTCCTTATCATACTTCAATCAATCACACCCTTCATAAACTTGCTGATCATTGATTATGTGCATATGATGTTCGATAATTTTCTTGCAGATTCATTTTGTTCTTCTTATTAGTCAACAAGGAAAAGTGAGGTTGGCGAAATGGTATTCACCGTATTCCCAAAAGGAAAGACGTAAGGTACTTTTCTAATATCACTCAAAAATTCTTCTAGAAATTACGGTGCTGTATAAATTATTTTTCTACTTTAATGAATTTCTTTTTTCTTTTTTTTTCATCTTTACAAGATAGTATTTTGAGGGCAGTGTGAAGTTTTATTGATGAATTTTTTCATTTGTGATAATTTTTATTATAGGTTATAAGGGAGCTTGGTGGGATGATTCTTACTCGAGGGCCAAAGCTTTGTAAATTTGTGGAGTGGAGAGGGTACAAAGTAGTTTATAGAAGGTAACCAACACAACCTTTTTTACTATTATTTCTTCTTTTTTTTTAGTACAAAGAGCTGGTCCTGGCCTAAAGCAGCCTAAGTAGCTGCTTAATCAGAGCCTCAAATTTTAAGTCCTATATGAGTGAGTAGATTTTTTTTTTTGTCTTAAATAAAAGTCAAATTGTTACTTATTCAGTTAGAGATTCCGGTTTTAATCTCTTAATAGTTTATGTTATCACTATTGTAATTTTGAAAGTTTTTATTTAGTAAAAGTTTTTATTTGAAATTAGCTCATATAATTTGTTTTCCCAAAAAAAAAGGCTTATTTATCAAAAGCCTCACACAAGATTTCATTTAAGGACCTCCTACAAAATTTTGCTTAAGAACCTCCAAATTTCAAGATGGGCTTTGTTAGTATAATGTGAAAATCAAAGGGGGAGGATTGTGATTCGAACTTGAATTAATTATGCCTTTAAGGGGTCGAACACCATATTTTAGAAGATTATATTATGAAAATTTATCTCGTCACAGCTTAAATAATCATCTTTGCACATAGATATGCAGGATTATATTTTTGCATGTGCATTAGCCACGAGGACAACGAGCTAGAGATTTTGGATATAATTCACCACTTTGTTGTCATATTGGATCGCTATTTTGGAAACGTAAGGAAACTTGCTTTAACTAGAATAACATTGTATCATCTACGTTCACGAATTAATTACACAAAATAACGTACAAATTGTTTCGTAATTAAATGCTAACTCCCTTAATCTCTTTGTTAGGTGTGTGAGTTGGATTTGATTTTCAACTTTCACAAGGTATATTTGTAATTCTTCTTCGTTTCTAGTTAGAGATTGTAATCTTGTATTTAACACAATGATTGACACAATGTGATGTGTTAAAATCCTATTAAGTAAAACAATAAAAATAAAAATATGTTCTTGTCTTGAGTCATACTAAAGTAGGCTTTAGGAAGCACCTTATCGTCATATACCGTGCGCGTAGAATAATAAGAGCGGACATCATTTCTTATATTTCTACAAGCATGAGTATACCACTCCTATTACTATATAGGGACGACTATCGCCCCTAAAAGTCTTGCTTTTTGTAGTGAATATTAAAGCATCACAATTGAGTCAATCATTAGATTAAAGCAGAATCACTCTTGTTATGTCACATGCAGCTCAACCTTTGACGTGCAAAAATAAAAATGATGGGTTAAATAATTTTTTTTTTTTTTTTTTGGGTATCCTTCTCACTCGAAGGCTTACTATATTTTGGATGAGATTTTAATTGCTGGGGAACTTCAAGAATCAAACAAGAAAACAGTTGAACGATTGATAGATGCACAAGTAAGTCTTCATTTCACTTCTCGTCTTTAATTTGTTCTTTGAGTGTAAGTCTTAATTTGTGTCTTTTTTTTGTGTTTGTAGGATTTATTGGTAGCAACAGCAAAAGAAGAGGCTAACTCAATAAGCAAAATAATAGCACAAGCTACCAACTAATTTGAGGAAATCATTTGGACGCAATGGGGCACTATTTGTGTATCTCTTTCTAAAAGTTCATTCTGCATATCTTTCTCTTCTGTTTATGACCATCTGGTTCTGGTACCCATTTTTGTAGTGTAAGACATTTTATACTTCACTAAAGATGTAGCAAACATTGACATCTCTACTTAATTTTGAATCGAGTTGTCTTTCCAAACTCAAAACTTTCAAATTTGATAGAGAAATCCGATTTAATGGTGGGCATGCTTGGCTAAGAAGGTGTTAAGAACATATATTTGCAAATCGTATCTTTTAACACTAACCATCACTTTCACTAGTGCCGGTCCTGTAGTTTTTGTAGCTTGAGGCGACACATAAATTAGGCGCCCCCGGAACACGGCCCAACACAGCAAAGTTTTTAAATTTTGGTAACAGGCTATTAGTTATTAACAAAATTGTAAAAGATCAAATATATACGCCAAGGCCACATCATATATGCCGACGAGACCACGTTCATGTAAGTCAATAAGGCCACATTTATGTAATAGTGTAACCTTGTATTGAATAATAAATATGAATATCCAAGACTAAACTAAGGAAACTTACTTTATATTCATTGGTTTCTTTGCTTTTTTTTTTCAAAAGAGGATTTTATTGATAAGCAAAGAATTATTACATGGAGGGTAACGTAAAGCCAAAACCTCCAACGGAAATACAATTTAAATTTAAAAGAGAATATTTTCTCTAGAAGGTCTATACCAATCTATCTTCCTCTAAACCATTACAATTATACTGAATATGTGGACTATCAAACCTACTAAGTATATGATGCAATTTGATCCAAGGGCCTTTTTTTCCCAAGACTGAAAGTAGTGAGAGAATGATATCCAAACCAGATTTTCAATAGGCTTCCCTTATTGCAAATATGAACTGTAGTAGAACTATAATATGAGCAATTAGAATGGATCCTTCCCCATAAATTTTCAACAAAGAAAAGGATGGCTTGATCACTGTTGTCCCTAGCAATGTCTCTACCAACCACTTTTGACTTGTAGAACAATTTCAACCTGCAGCCTCCATGAAAGTGAAATGCCTAAAGCATTCAAATAGCCCCGAACGATTGCTAAACTAAAGGAAGTAAAACATCTCCAATGATTCATAATGCCCAAAGAATTTCCCTTAAATTCCAATTCAAACTATTATTGATCATTATATAGATATTTTTTACTGAGTCCTTTCCCTTTTCTTTAAGGATTTCTCCTTTCTTTCTAGATTTTCATGGAAATTAAAATTTGTTTAATCATTAATCAATTTTAAGGATATGTAATTATAAAAAATAGATAACTAAAATAAACAAAAGCTTTGAAACTTGCAACTATCAGATTGATTATTATAAAATGCTATTTGAGTTTGAGAAGAGAGACAAACACTATGTTTTGAAAAGTTAAATTGAAGAGCCTGTTAAGATCTAACTATCTGAAATAAAGATCATGTGCCTATCTCCTATCATAAATCGAATGCCTCTAATGCCTATGGCCTAGGTGTTTACAGAATTACAGTTGATGAGATAAAGTCATGAAGAATTGAAGATGGTAGTTGGCAGAGATTAAGAAGAACTTTGAGTTCATCTCGAGCATTCAAAACGTGGGTTGGTCGACTATTCTCAATCACAATCACAGCCCCTGAGAACAATCCTCGCTTTCTCCAACAAGAAGCAAAGACATAACACTCAAAGTACCTAGTCTATTGTAGTCATAATTCATAAATCATAAAATTGGTATTGGAAATTGAAAATTTGAGAAAGAGAACCCAATCACAATTCTAAATTCACATAAGAACAATCCTTGCTTATTATGACAAGAGGCAAACACAAAATACTCAAAGTAACTAGTATATTGTAAATTGTAATCATAAATCATGAAATTGGTAGTAGAAATGGGAAAATTGAGAAAGAGAAATATAAACATACAAATTACCAAATGGAAAAAGTGAGAATCGAAGAGAAGTCCGGCTATTGCACTGCAAAATAGCGTCATGCAAGCGGCAATTTCCAATAGCTACTAGTGGTTATCATTGATTTCCGGTAGGTGGTGGCTTCCAAATAGATTACTCGACTTCATGGTGAGGAGACGGCAATCAATTCCGGCAATAATCGAATAATCGATTCTGATTGAGAGACGATAAGGATTGTTTGCAACTCTTCCGATTGTTTGCGTGGATTTCAATTTTTTTCCTTAGTAAGTGATTTGGGCTGGCCCATTTTCTCCCCCGGGCGCCTGAGGCAAGAGCCTGAGCAGCCTCAACACACAGACCGGCTCTGAATTGAATCCCACACTAATGACCATGAATGTTCTCTTTCCACCGTTGTTGGTTCCTTACATGAACAGCTACATAGCAGCAGATGACTAATATGCAGAGTTGGATGGGTCGATATGCTAGAGCCAACAGAAAAACCCAAGGACGTGAATCTATTACTGCCAAGTTAATGGCCAATTTTATCACAGAAAAAACATACAGAGTTTCGAGACCTATTGGCTTCAATTGGGCAAAATCATTTTATCTATCACGAGACTATGCGAGATCTTATTCTGAAAATAAACCTCTTTTGATCTTCATCGTCGATATCTGAATAATTCCATCTCGATCCCCAACCCTACTCGCCGAAACAACTAATACTGAGCTCTCGTGATTTGATATTCTCGTCTTCTTCCTACATTAGATCGGATTTTCTTCCTCATCCGAACTAGCAAACTAAAGGCAAAAAGGCGCCTCGAAAGGGTCAAGCTTTCCGCAAGCTCTTTCACGCTTTCTTTGGCAATGGTAAGATACAGTATGCAATTCTTTTCTCATAATTTCCTATGCTTTTATGCTATTATGTTGCGGATTTTTGACATTTTCAATTTAGAGTTTACAAGTTAATTTTGCAGCTCTTTGACTAACTAGACAATAAATAGCAACTTCTCGTTCTTATTGGTCAAATTAAGCTAATTATTTTATGAAATTTTAGTGTGAATATATAAAATATAATATAATAATAACAAAATTATAGTGTCTATAGATCTCACTATGATTCCGAATCTATAATCATTTATGAACATTGTTTGATCATGGATTCGAACGGCTAATTGCATGAAATAATAATGGCGGACAAAATAACTCCCAATTATTCAGTAATTTGCGCAATTAAAAACAAATTAATAAGTAACCGTGAATTGGGATTAAAATAATATTATTTTAACCTTGAAATTGAAGTAAATCATTGGAAAATAGAAAGGAGAAACATGATGATTATATTTTGGAAAATAATTATATTACTTTACGATCTTAACTTAATTATTACTTTACAATCTTGACAATTGAAGTATTGTAAATGATTGGACGATTTTACCTTTACAAACTGGGATTGGATGATTTTACTTTTGCGGACTAAAATGGACGATTTTACCCTTGCAGATGGAATGGATAATTTTACCTTTGCGGAGTGTAAAGGACATATGTAGTTCTAAAGAAGTAGTTAACCTTTACGCAATTTAATTCTTAAATTTATATTTATTACGGTAATTTCCATATAGTAGAATTTACCACCTATTGGAATTTAACTTTACATTTATTTTCATATGGCCTGTTATACCGCCTATTGAAATTTAAATTCATATTTATTAAGATAATTCCAATATGGTAGGTTCCACCACCTATTGGGGAGAATTTAATTTCTGTAATTTAAGTTTATGTACTTTATATTTCCAATGTGGTGGATTATACCACACAATCGAATTGAATATTTCAAATGTGGCGGGTTGGACCACACGATTGGAATATATATTACAATTGTGGTTGAATTAAACCCGACGATTGGTACTAAATAAGAATAACCGATTTATATATATTCGATAAGAATGTTGTATTGACATTAAAGAACTGATTTGAGAAAGTGATGCCGGAATTTACCCTATATGTATTGATAAAATAAAATTGCTCAAATAATCCCATGGTGATGAAAATGAAAGAAAATATACCATTATGAAAAATCTCATTATAAGATTAGTATATTGTGATATATCAATACATTGAGAAATACTCGCAAAAAAAAAAGGCAATTGATAAAGAAAATTTTGTTCTCCACATTTATTATTACATATTACTGGAGCCATCGAGCAAGTGGTACTAGAAGCTGCCACCAGATAGTTCAATGAAAGAAAATTGCTCAATAAATTTCATGCCGATGAATTAAAAAGATAAATAGCATGGACCCGTATTAATGCTAAAATAATCTCATTGGTACTATGAGATCGATCAACATAATAAGAAAATGCTATTGAAAAAGCACATGTCACAGATGTTATATTGGTGGAATGATAGATTTTTATTTGAATGATGCCAACATGATTTCACTATTGGTGCTTCAGAAAAAGCACAAAACAGTTGAAGTGGAATATATTGAAAATATCAAAGATGAGAATAAACACTTGAAAATATAGAAATATGAAAAGAAAATATATATAGAACCCATAAAGAAGGGATACGTCCTGGGAGTATAAATACTACGTAACTCTACCGCCCCTAACATCAGGGTTTATAATGAGAGATCCAAAGGATCCGAATCTCTTTTTCGCTTGACACCAATGGTCTGTGATCGACGGACCTAGGCTTCCACAAACTCTTGAGTATATGATTGAATCTGTATGAGTAGCTCAACAACCGTACTGGCGGAAATAAGTATTTTTCTCGCAGAATAAGAAATAAACTTATTATCAACACCATGATCTAGAAACGCTAATAAGCCATCAAAGAAATAATTGATATTCAACGAACCTGTTGGTTTGGTATGAAAGTTCCACTGTGCCCATGACGCTATATTAAATATTTCCTTCAGCGTGTTATTGTCGCCTAGAAGAACAATAAAAGCATCACTATTGCTCATCATGTACATCATGCAGCCGTGAATAGATTGTATTTGTAGCATCAGTCTAGTTGGGCTAATGACATTTCTAACTCCAATTCGATTACTGCATCCAATTCGATGAAAAGGTATTACAATTGACACTTTTATCTCCCATGATTGTGCGGCCATCGTAAGACTCTTTAAAAGTTTGTTATTGGTCCCTTCATACAGTATATTGATGTTTTGTCTCCCTAACTCTCTTACAAGTTGGTTTGTCATATCCACATATTGGATATGGCTTACTAGTCTGGACCCACTAAGAATACATATAATTTTTATCTGCAGAAGTGAAGATTGACTCTCATAAGATGATTCAAACATCTACATCTCTCTCTTTCAACGAATGAGTGAGAGATACATGAATCCCTCTATTTAAAAATAAATTTTCAAACCAATAAGTGATTTCACTATTTATTTTTTGACAATATGAAGAAAAAAACAGTAGAAAAATTTCAGTGAAATGACGTGCACTGCCGGTGCTTAAAAAATAATATATATATATATATATATATATATATATATACACACACATACATACAAATATATATTTCAAAAATTGAAAAACGATATTTACAATTACGAGAAACACATTGATCCTCGACATTACGCCGATTAGCCTTGCATCAATATGGAAAACTCACAATGCTACGTTTTTCTACTAAATTTAAAAACAAGGTCTTCTAAAGTAAGTTTTTCAATACTATAACGTGATTGTTCATCTTTGAATTTGGCCCATAAGGTCATAAGCTCACCTTGTACGCGTACCCACTAGGATGTATCTTAAGAGCCTTTTAAATATCATCCAAAGACTCCTCACTCAATCCATCCTTAATGAATGTTATTTTATCTTCTCGATTTCTGGACAAGTACCCCACGGATTTACATCGAGTGTCACATGTCCACCGAGCACATTTGTAGCATTCTCCTAACCTTTTTACTCTCCATTTCTTTGAAAATCTACTTTTACCCATACCAGGCATGTATTTAGAAGGAATTGAAACCTCACCAGATAATCGAACCTGTGCTTCAATCAACCATCAGATATCTTGTGGGATGCCTTTATTTATTAGCATCCTCAACCTTTGAGGCTACCTCGATAGATCCTTTTTAGGATTTTGATCGGTAATGATGGATAGTATTTTCGAAGATTTGAGAGCACATTATCCATTATAATATATGGACCCTTGATAGGCTGAATATTATAAGTATCCTGCAATTTATAAATGTGTATGAGGCAAGACTCCACGTTTGAAAAGTGTCGCAACATGAAATGTATGGGCTAAGATTCTACATTTGAATAGTAATGCGTAATAATGCCATCGAAAGATGATGGGATATGTCGGTGAGCTATACATATGGTGAAAGTAATAACCCATGTTGAGCACTATATAAATCCTGGTTCGATTGATGTAAATACTTTATTGAAATCAAGAACCGGAAGAATTCTTCAAATTGAATCATTACTAGCCAATATTGAGAATAAATTCTAAATATATCTAGAACATATATAAGGGATGAGATATATGGGCTCATTCACATTTTATGTAGACTACTAGATAATATAATGTGGATCCAGTATGTAATCATATGTGTATATCGTAGTTGGAAATTTACGAAATGATTTGCTCACAATATGAGTATGAGTTCCATATCTAATAAAGCTAGTAAATGTATATCCCAATAATTTGAATAAGGTCATAAATGACTGGATATGCGCATACGAATGGGATATAATTGGAAAAATATTTAAAGTCCTCCAATCGATTTGACAATATCGAGAACAAAATACAAACTAAATAACTTCCCCCATTAAAAATAAATATTGAGAATATATATGATGAAAATCATACGAATGGTATTCAATTTGGTTTTTAGCATGAAGAGGAGTATCAATAGTTGGAAATGATATATATGAAATGCATCATGATTGAAATATGCACGAAAGATTATAACGATCTCATATACTAGTTATATATGTTTTGATAAATTAACAAGCTCGAAGCATTGATATTATTTAAATAAAATTCCCCAAATATGTATATATCAAAGCAAATGATAAAAGATGATCTTAATAGAGGAGACGTACATTCTTGAAAATTATATAGACTCAAGTATATTGTGTAATCCTAAAAGATTATCGATAATGAGATATCTCGAGAAGTTATATCATTATGGGTAGGGCTGGGCAAAATAACCACCAAACCGACAAACCGACCCAAACCGACTGACTTGGTTCGGGTTGGGTCGGTTTTTTTAGGCAATCGGGTCGGTTGGTGGGTTGGAAGTGGCTAAACCGATGGTGGTTCGGGTCGGTTGGTGGGTTGGTATTTTGTCGGGTCGGTTAACCGACCCGACCCACCCATATTTAAAAAAAAACAGAAAAAGAGAAAGAAACTAAGAAAGACAGAAAAGTTGTGACTTCGGGCCTTCGGCATTTCACAATTCATGACTTTAAAGTTTAGTTCTTCATTGCAAGTGATTTTAATTATCAAAGTTTTTTTGTCCCACTCAATTGAAGATTCCACTTTTTCGGCAAATGGAAGTTGGACATGGCAATGGCTATTTGAATTTTTATTTAGCGACTTAGCGTTATGGGATTGTAATATGAGCTATATATTTATATTTGCTAACTTTTGTTATTGGACATTGATTTATGTTTTAGGACTTTGAATTATTTTGTAATTCCATCGTATTTTGTGGTTTAAATTGTTAAATATGACTTAGAGAAAACATGTTGCGAGATTCATCTAAAAAACCGAAAAACCGACCCAAACCAAGGTGGTTTGGGTTGGTTCGGTTTGGTGGATTGGGTGGTCGGTTTCGGTTTGTTTTTTTTGCAAACCGACCACCGGTGGTCGGTTTTGGGTTGGGTCATAAACCGACCCAAACCGACCGACGCCCACTCCTAATTATGGGGAAAGAAATGAGATTAGAAAGTGTCTACATGTACTACTACATACCGTCAATGATAATGAAGATATTGAGATACATCAAAGAATAATATTGAAATATACACCCTTATAATAAAAGTATTAATATGCGGGCTTGATAAGAAAAATAGAACTCTTGAAAAGACTATAAATAACTGTGCTTGAAATGGCTCAAAGCAAAGATATTGTTATGAAGGAAAATTCATACGCTGTACTCTTTTCCTTGTTTGAGGTTTTTATTCTAAATGGTTTTTCCTAAATAAGGTTTTCAATGAGGCAGCCTAATCGAAATTAATATAAAATCTCGAAAAGAAGATTCAATTATATATATCTTGATACAGTGAAAATTTGAGATCTAGATTATTGATTGCAAATGAACACTGAATATGATACAGTGATAAATATGATACTTATATAAATATCTGGAGGATTTTGATAAGCTTGAAATATACTTATACAAAATACGCGTTGCACTCTTTTTCTTTGGCTAAAGTTTTATCCCATTAGATTTTCCTACCAAGGTTTTTTAACGAGGCATATACTTATACAAAATCTCGCGATGTACTCTTTTTCCTTCATTAGGATTTTTCCCATTGGGTTTTTCCTAATAAGGTTTTAACGAGGCATATTCATGGACTACGAAAGACAACAACACAATATATCCATTGGAGCATCTTATAATGAAAAGATTACTTGCAATCAGATAATGATGATATTGAAAATTTTCACCATAAGTAAATATATCAATCGTTAAGATACGGAATCAAATGGAGTAGCTGTACTCTTTTCCCTTCGATCAGTTTTGTCCCATTGGGTTTTCTTGACAAGGATTTAATGAGACAGCACATGAATGCTCCTATAAAAATGATCGTCATCAGTGGGAGCAATTTACCGTTTTCTCTTCGCTTACCTTTTGTCCTACCTGGTTTTCTTGAGAAGTATGTGATTACTCAAGTTCCCCTATAGTCAATTTGGAAGTTTTTCTCCCATTGGGTTTTTCTCCAAACGAATTTAAAAGACCGTCATATAAATAGTCATTCAAGGGGGATTGTTGTAAAAGGGAAAACAAAGCCACCAAAAGGAAAAAGGAAAAGGCACCGAAAGTATTTAAATGTAATAATTATGTTTTATTGCGTGAATGACTATTGTATACCAGATCAATATTTGTAATACGATGCACCCCAATATTTTTATATAAATAGGGACTATTTGTAATGAATTCAATAACGAGAAATGAAATGAAAACTCTCTTGTTCACAACAGTTAGCATTTAATGGTAATTGGGCTTGAATAAATCTATAAATGCGTGTGACAATTTGTTCTCAATTCCCATATGGACCTTATCTATGCTCTATCACTTCCAAGGAAAAGTAATTCTCCATTTTCAAAAAGTGAAACTGCTCCATAAAAATGTGCATACATGATTAAAAGTTAAATTATTTTACTTGTATAGATGGACATAGCATGTATATCAATGCATCATGGATTCATATATCATATAAGAACTTAATATATTTAAATATGATTCAAATACAAATTGAAGGTGTGTTTTCATATGGCATATTTATATAATGGAAGGCTTATAGGTTGGATAAAATGGGGTATTGTTAAAAATTATGGGGTTTTAGTATTTTGGTTAAGATTATTTGAGTAGATAATATAATTATAAGAGTAGGTAATAATATTACCCATATAGTTAATAATATTATCCATGTAAGTAATATTCTTTCTTATAGTTGAATGTTAGAGCTTGTTTGATTGGAGATAAAATTGATACGCGCGGTATTCCGTGTAAAATGTGTGGTTAATATTGTATTGAAAAGTGTGTATGTGATTGAAAAGAAGAGAGATAAAGGTGTGGGATAAAAATTATCCCCATTCAAACAAGGCCTTAATCGATATTATTGGAGGTGGTAATCTAGAAAAAGAAAGTGTGTACAGGGAGTTTTTCAAGATTATCGGATGTGGTAATTTGGAAAGAGAAAATGCGTATAGAGAGAAAGTCGAAGAAGGGGTAAGCGAGAAATTGAATGTTAATCGAGAGTACTAGGATTAGTAATTTGGAAAAAGAAAGTGTGTAAAGAGAGAAAGTCAGAGGTGGGACAAGCGAGAAATTGAATATTGAATGAGATTATTGGAGGTTGTACTCTAGAGAGAGAAAGTGCATAAAGAGAACGTAGGAGACAAGGGAAGCAAAAAGTTGAATATTGGTCGCAATTATCGAGTGATAATATAGAGAAAGAAATTGTATAGAGGAGAAAATGAGAGACGAGGAAAGCGAGAAGTTGAATGTTGATTGAAATTACCTGGGGTGGTAATCTAGGGAGAGAAAGTGCATAGACAAAGAAAGCCATTGATGAAGGAAGCAAGACGTTGAATATTGATCGAGATTATTGGGGATAGTAATCAAGAGAAAGAAAGTGCGTAGAGAGACAAGGTGAGAGACGGGAGAAGTAAGGAGTTGAATGTCTATCGAGATTATCGGGGGTGATAATCTAGAGAGAGAAAGTCGAAGATGGGGGAAAAAGAAAAGTTGAATGTTGATCAAGATTACTTGTGGTGGTAATCTGATTACTTAGGGTGATAATCTGGAGAGAAAAAGTTGGGAACGGCAGAAGCGAGAGCTTGAATGTTGGTCGAGATTACTCGGGCGGTAATTTGTATAAAAAATTGCATAGAGAGAGAAATTCGGAGACTGGAGAAGCGAAGAATTGAATATTGATTGAAATTACCTAGGCGGTGATCTGGAGATAAAAAGTGCGTAGAAAGAGAAAGTTGGAGACGGGGAAGCAAGGAATTGAGTGTTGATAGAGATTACCGCTAGATTACCTAGGGTGGTAATCTAAGCACTATTGGTGTAAGTAATGGTGGTGGTGGTGGTTTGTCGGGCAATGGTGGTGGTTTGGTAGAATGGTGGTTGTGGTGGTTTGGTGGTGGTGGCGGAGGGATGGTGGTGAAATGGTGGTGGTGGTGGTGGTGGCGGATGGGTGGTGGTTTGGTGGTGGCGTGGTGATGGTAGAGGAATGGTGGTAGTGGTGGCGGTGGTGTTGGCGGCAGAGGGGTGGTGTTGGAATGGGGATGGTGGCGGTGGCGATGGCGGTGGTGGTGGTAAGGAAAAGGGTGGGGATGGTGGTTGTGGAGACGGCTTGGTGGTGGAATAATGGTGGTGGTGGTCGTTTGGTTGTTGTTGTAGGGTGGTGGGGAGGGTAGGGTAGGGTAGGGAAGGTGGTGGTGGCGGCAAACTTGGTAGTGGTTTGGTGGTGGTCTGCATTGGTGGTGGTTGCATGTTGGAATAGTGGTGGTGGTAGCGGCGGTAGAAGGGTGGTGGTGGGTGTCGTGGCGGATGGGTGGTGGTGGGTGTGGAGAGGAGTGGTGGTGGTGGCGGCAAGGTAGTGGTGGTGGTATTGGGGGATAGCGCGATTTGGTGGATGGTGGGGTGGCGGTGGTGGTTGAATGGTGGAATGATGGTGGTTGTGGTGATGGAATGGTGGCGGCGATGGTTTTGTGGTGGTGGTGGTGGAACGGTGGTGAACCGTGGTGGTGGGTTAGTGGTGTTGGCGATGGGGATGGTGGCGACGGTTTGGTGGTTGTGGTGGTGGCGGCGGTTTGGTGGTGTGGTGGCGGGTCGCAGAGAATGGTGGTGGTGAAAAGTTAAGGACTAAAGTGCAAACTTTGAAAGTTAGGGAACCTTTTGTGCAATTTAAGGAATGTGCGTTTATTTCATTTTTAATGAAATTTTTTATTGTAGTGGCATTTGTTGTAAATTTGTGATTTTCAAGATCTTTTTTAGTCTTAATATGTAAAATATGAGTTAATGGTTAAAAAATAAGATGTTTTGATTTAATGATCAAATTTTCCCGTTTCGTGTAATTATTGGTCATTTTCCCATAAAATTATAATTGAACATTCAAAGAATATGATTTTACTATTAAAAAATATGATACGTCCACAATCGTATTTATGGAACTTATATTTACTTATAATCTCTTTGTTAATTTGCAATATTTTTAATATATAAATAAATAGATGATTTACGGTCATTATGCATCATCTATTTATCAAATTTATTTTAATATTTTTTATTATTATATTCGAAATCTAATGAAAAAATGTGAGTCCCTAACAAATATGAAATAAGTTTATACTTTCCAAAAAATTAATAGTAGTAATTGAAAAGTATTCCAATACCCAAAAATATGAATTAAAATTAAAATTAGTTACAAAATTGGAATTGTTTGTGATGTAAATTTATTATAGTTGATACGAAAACTAAATTCAATTTAAATTATAATATCATAATTATTTTGTAACCAATAACTATTTTGTGTTTGATTAAATAAAATTATTGTTAAAGCAACTGATTAGATAGTGGATGTGGTATGTTGAATAAATTTGTCAATAAAATTAATAAATAAGATGGTGATGCTGAAGTGGTAAAAGTACCACTTACTAAGTAAGAAGTCGTGTTAATTTTTAAGAGACGATTATGCAATCACTAATTTTATATTAACTGCAACAGAGATTCGGGGGAGGGGGGACCAAAAAACAAAATCATTAATCTATACTACTATTAAAAGTCTAGAAAGGATGGGAAACTTTTTTTTCCATTTTTACCCTCACATTTTAAATTAAATTACATTTGCATCATGCCTTGAAATTGTTAAACACCCTTTCAATTGCCCTTTTAAATTGTAATTATGAACAATTCTTAATTTAAAAAAAAAACAATTTGACACTAACATAAAATGATTTATTTTGTCACTCTATTTTCCATTTTCTCATTGTTTGTGTTCTTTTTTGGTTTATCATTCGTTATTTTTCCTCTACGTTTTGATGATAGCTTCCAGTTCCCTAAATTATTTTCAAATATATGTGCGACGTCATTATTTAATGAAAAAATATAGAGTTGATTGCATGCACTAATTCTATCAAATGTTAACAAAATGAAATGAAAAAGTACATAACTTTAAAAGTGAAATAAGCGGAAAACAAATCCTAAAGAATGATTTTTTCCTATCTTTTTAACTATCAAATAGAAGTCTCTTAATATCAATTCCTTCTTGAAAAGTAAGTTATTGATGAAGTTTGATTAATTATGATGCAAGTAAGTTATTGATGAAGTTTGATTAATTATCATGCAAGTAAGTTATTGATGAAGTTTGACTAATTATCATGCGATGAAGTTTGACTAATTATCAGGCAATGAAGTTGTATAAATAAATTCAAATAGTATGTAATAATTAAGATATCTAACACAAATAGCCATCTCAAATTTGTGCCATGTTTTTGAATGAAAATTTATACCATCCAAAAAGAAATTGCAGACTATTTTAAGTAATAAACTTTAACTCGGAAAAATCTTATTGAAATTTACTAAGGCATGAGAATACTACGAGTTCTTTTAAACGTGTTAATATTTCTCACAAACTAAATTTATCTTTTCCAAAATCTTTCTCTTACAAATTAAATTATATACTGAATCGAATAATTAATATATAAGTAGAAAATATATTATAAGTAAAATATATTTTGATTAAATTTATCTAATTTAAAAATATTTTAGAATGTATTTTAAAATAACGTGCAAAGCAAATTTATAAGAACTAGTCTATTAAATATATAAAAATAGAAGCATTTGGCTTCTATTTTCCCGCCCTATTCTTTTTCCTTATTTTTAATTTATTTATTTATTGTATTAATTTTTTCCACAAGGTATTTAAGATTATCACAAAATATTGATATAATATTCAATTTTCATTTATTCAAATTTTGAAAATATATTTATTCAAATTATGAGATAATATTATCGCACAAAATTCCTATAATTTTTAGATTTTCATTATTATACATTTTTTTATTTAGTTCTATTTTTTGAAAATATAATTTATTTATTTATTATATTATATTTTTATTTATTATATTATTTTTTCACAAGATGAGATTATTACAAAATATTGATATAATCCTCATATTTTCATTTATTAAAATTTTAGAAAATATATTTATATTCAAATTATAAGATAATATTATCACAAAAATATTTCTATAATCTTTAGATTTTCCTTTTTATATACTTTTTTGATTTAGTTCCTTTTTTGAAAATATAAATTATTCATTATATTATATTTTTATTTATTATTTTTCTACAAGATAAGATTATCACAAAAATATTGATATAATCTTCAAATTTTCATTTATTTGAATTTTTGAAAATATATTTATTCAAGTTATGAGAGTACATTATCACAAAAATATTTTTATAATCTTTATATTTTCATTTTTATACACGTTTTTCATTTAGTTCTATTTTTGAAAATATAATTTATTTATTATATTATATTTTTTCTACACTCCTTTTCCTTTCAATCTTTAGATAAGATTATCACAAAAATAATTCAATTCATATTCAAATTCTAAGATAAGATTATCACAAAAATATTAATATAATTTTTCTATTTCAAATTTTTGAAAATATTTGTTCAAATTATGAGGTAATAACATTATCACAAAAAGATTGCTATAATATTCACTTTTCCATTTTTATACACATTTTTTATTTAGTTCAAATTTTCGAACATGTATTTTTTTTATACACGTGTTTTATTATTGCTAGCAAATTTTTGTTGCTCTTTTCGTTAAATTATTGTCTTGGACATGAAGATGATGTATTGATTTTCATTTTTCAAATTAAAGGTCAGCGTTCGACTATCTTACTATGAAATATAGATTACTCAGTGGGGTTTGCAATGGAATGAGGTTAGTCATAACGAAGTTTGGATCTTATGTTATAGAGGCTGAGATTTTACAAGGAAATAATGGGGGTCAAAAGGTTTTAACTCCAAGGATGACGTTGATTTTGTTCGATGCCAGACTACCTTTTAGGTTTCAACGACGAGCCCGGTTGCTCTCGAAGGTTGGTATTTTCTTGAAGAGGCTTGTATTTACTCATGAACAACTATACGTTGCAATATCAAGAATTACGAGTCGAGAAGGATCGAAGATATTGATATATGATAAAGATAGAAGACCGACAAACACAACAACTAACGTTAAATATAAGGAAATCTTTCAAAATTTATAATAATTTATGTTAAAATAATAAGATTGAATTAGTTTTCTATTGTAGCATTAATTTGTATTAACTTAAGTCCTATGTTGTGTAATTAAATACAATTACTCATTACCAGAAATAAATTCCCATGCATCGCATGGGTAATACACTAGTTTGCATCAAATAAAAAAATTAGCACCAAAATCAATTGGAACACAACCAATATTGCTTATATATATTGATTGATTCTACCATACTCGCACCAACATCAACTGGAACACAACCAATATTGCTTATTTATATTGATTGATTCTACCATACTATAATGTATACTTACTATTATTGCCATTACCATTATACTCTACTTACTGTAGACTATACTACTCCCTCCGTCCGATTTACTTTATCCATGTTTTCTTTTTAGTTTGCCTCACTTACTTTATCTTGTTTACATATTGGGAAATTATATTGCCATTACAAATTTTTGTTGGTACACCACATGTTGTGCCCTAATTATGATTTATTACCCAATTGGGTACCGGTTTATTGTGTCCACTTAATATATGTCTTCTCAGAATTGGATATATGATATAAGCACCTCAACATTATTCAACATACATACAATGCTGAGATGACATGAGTTAATTGGACATACTAAACTCGTGCACAATTGGGCAATGGATCATAATTGTGTTATGCCCACCACACTTTCTGGTTGAAATTGATAACTAGGCCACAATTTTTTTATTACATTTGTATTCAATATTATATGAAAAACAAAAATCAAAATGGATTAAATATGGTGTGCATGTTGGAGAAGAGAAAGACACAGCAAGCAAAATTTTCTTTTGCCCGTTGTTTGTAGTCGGTTTGAACTCTACCTTCCCCGAATTCGGATTTTGCTATCAATCCATCCCTAAATCTCTAAATTTGCCAACATATAAGCATTTTCATTCTGTTTCCCTCATCAGTTCACTATTTGAAGCTTTGAGCATAGATTAGGGTTGGCAAATAAACTATAATCTGTGAATCTGAGCAAGGCGTGTTGGATGTTCTTTAATCTTTCGTTGAGTAGTGAGTAAGGATTATGTATTTTGTCTTCAATTCTGATAATTATTATTATTATTGGTGGAATGAAGAAACAGCCACGTGGTTGCAAGAAGGCTCACAAAGGGACCCCAAAGCCAGCGCGGCACCAAAGCCAGAAGGTTGTAGCCGAGGGCGAGGCGCCCCACCCCTTAGGGTCAAAGTGACCCACGTGCCAGGATAAGCAATCCACAACTGATGTGACGTAAAACCACTTGCATGATCTTCAAGTACGCTAGCTACAATAGGCGGTCACATCTTGCCATACCCCTACACTCCCATGATGGGGTGGGGCGGCCAATGGCAATCGAACACGAGTAAGTCATCATGCCAAAGTCAACGACCTTTCGAGATAGCGGTATAAATAGAGGGAAGGAAGTAGAAACCAAGTAATACAAAATCATTTACTACATACTATTTTCCATTAAGTCACTCTCAAGAGCTACACACTATGCCAAGTGGATCTCCATAACACCTTGTTTCAAGCTTCACAGTTCCACCCATGTAATATTATCCGACTCTCTATAAGATGGCTGACTTGACTGTCGGAGCCCGTGCGACCGCCGCCTCCTCCGCCGTCTGAGTGGTGGTTAACTGTTTGTCTTAGCGTACAAGTGGACGAAGGAAGAAAAGAGGGATAATGAGCAACTATGAACCCCATTTCTAGAGGTCAACAATTATTATTAATATTATTGGTTTCAATGTGCTGTCAAATGTTAAGATTCGATGGTATTGAATAGTTTGCGTATTTTCTAGATTGGTTCAACAAAATAAGAGAAAAAAGATAGCATCCACAGTAATTTAGTTTCGATTTTGATTATGTATTTCTTCATTCTTTTCTCATTTTGATTGGAAAAGAAAATAAAGATGAAAAACGATGGATATTGATGTGGTTTGTGGCGTAGGAATAAAAACGATAATGTATAATAATAAATTTAAACAAAGGTTGATGAAGTAATTTTATTTAAGGGCATCTAAGTAAATTTAAAAAATTGATTAATTTGTGGTGTGTCAATGAAAATTTGTAGTGGTAAATATAATTGCCCTTTATATATTTAATGCTAGTCTTTATGTTCATTTACAAGTCTACCCTTTTTAACTAAAATTGGCCATGAGAAAATATATCATTATTGCATGTAAATTGTGGTTTTTAATATGTTTGCCAACAAAATACTTCATACCTTGATACTCTTGCAAACTTTGTCAAGTTGATTTACAATTTCTCTATTCTTTGTGCACGGGAACAATGCAAAAGTTAACACATAGATATAAGGATTAAGGAGAAATACGCATCATAGACCAATGGGAAGGATATAAACAAAGATGAGAAATAATATACTTATTTTGATTGTCACCTCATATTAAAATGGACATATAAGTTTTTTTACTCAAAGAAGACAACAAATTTTTCAGTAATTATTGAGTTACTTATGTTTCAAAAAAGAAGAAGAAGAAGAAGCTATGAGTTAAGGATTAAGAAGGAATACAAATTATAGACCAATGCGGAAAATATATGTAAAGATGAGAAATAATATACCTATTTTGTCTGTCATGTCAAATTGAAATGAACGTGTAAGCTTTTCTTATTTAACGAAAACAACGAATTGTTCATGTAATTACTTGTGGTTCAAAAGGAAAGGGAAAAAAATATGAGTTACTTATTTGAAAGGTCGGAAAGATGAAGAGACATCATTAAAAAGACCATGATAGGAATTTAATAAATTTGTCTAGGGGTATTTTTGAAAATCAAAATATTTCACAAGATCCCCACTTTTTAATAAATAAAGAAAAGATTTTATAATTTCTAATTCATCCTTATTAATTGATAAAAAAACTATTCATTTTCCTGTGATTTTTTCTTTCTTTTTATCTCTTGCTCTCATGTTTTTATTTTGGAAAAATCGACATCATAGTTAAGTGAAAAGTATGCAATATAGGTGTTAAATAAAATATATCATTTTAAAATTTAATACAAGCTCACTTTTAAAAGTTAATTATGCACATACAACTCTTTGCAAACACCAAAGACTATGGGTAAACGTTTATTTTATATTTTACATTTTCCATTACAAACTCAGTCTATGATATTTCGTTAAATTAAGTCCAAAATATATTTGTAATTCATCAATTTAGTCCCTAAAATAAATTGTAATCTTTTTGTTTTTATATTAATATCTCTATCTTATTTGATGTTTTCATCTTTAAATTTGATTGTACAATATTCTATGAGAATACGTAAATTAACAAATTAGTTTAAATGGTATATTTTTGGGCTCACTACACATTTTAGTAGTAGATGTAGCCAGTTGGAGAAAAAGTGAGGAAAAATAAAATTTCAAAATTTAGATGCATTCTTTAATATCAAGAATGTAATACAATTACTTTCTAAAATTACATTAGCTTCAAAGAATAAACATGATGAATCCAGTATTTTATTTTATTTTATTTTTGTGTATTCATTTTTAACTTAATATCTATTGTAATCATTTTCTTTTTTAAAAAAGAATTAATCTTTATATTATAAAAACTGGAGTGCCACATTGGCAGTAGTGCCAACGTGGCACTCATTAATAATAATTAAAAAAAATAAATATCAATTTTGTAGTTAAAAAAAGGAAATTCTATTTTTGGAAATAAACCAATATTAATTGGTAGATGTAAATAGGGAAAATTCTTTAAATATAATTATTTTTTTAATGAAACATAAATTTATCATTAAATGTGATAAATAAAATTTAATAAGAAAAAAATAGTTTTCGAAAAACTTTAAATGTAATTTCATTTTTCAAATTTTTAATTAAAAACATTAAATAATAAGTATTTTATTTTTACCGCATTAAAAAATGTTATAGTTTTAGATAGTTTTGATTTGTAATGTGCAGTGGATTATTCAAATAGTGGATTATTCTTAAATAAAATAGGGCGTGCTAAAATTATAATTGAATTTTCATTGAATAATTTATTATTTTTAAATAAAGAGTAATTTATTAATCTTTATCTTTATATTTTAAATTGTTATATTATCATACCATTAATCTTCATATTATAATTTGTGAAGTGCCACATAGGCAAAGATGCAAATGTGGCATATATTAAATATTTTAAGAAAATTATAAAATTAGTTTTGGAAATAAACCAACATTAATTAGTAGTAATTAAAAATATAACTAAAAATAACCAATATCTAAAACAAACATCTAATGAGAAAAAATTTATTTTGGAAAGACTTTATATATAATTTCATTTTTTTAAAGTTATAATTCAAAATATTAAATAATAATTTTTTTATGTTTTTTTTTTAATTTTATCGTGATAAAATTGAAGGTTTTGATGGTTTTGCTTGGTTACGTGAATTGGTCTATTAAAAAATAGTGAGAATTTTTTACTTTTTTCTTTTTGAAGATCAAATAATGAGTGACTAAAATTATAACTAGATTTATGTAGAATAATTTATTTATTTATTTTTAAGTAAAATAGTAATTTATTAATCCTTATATTATTATAATTGAAGTGTCACTTTTGGTGAACACCCTCTTGGCGGTGCCAACATGACATACTATTTCTAATTAAAAAAATTACATAATATTTTTTATTTTTAATGCTTTTGATGTGATATGCTCACTAACTGCATCTTGCATTGCCTATTTTTTGCCTTTTCTAAGTATATAAAATTACAAATAAAAAGTTTTTCATTTTACAATTAACATACAGTTTATGTAAATGAAAATAAATCAAATGAATTATATAGATGAGGATAATTGTCGGTGTTACTACAAATTTAAGTTACATAAAATTAAGTATAATACTTCTTATACAATAGAGCTAAAATTAAATAACAATTACAGCTAATCACTAAAAGAACGCATAAAATTATAAAATTTAGAGTGTGTAATGTTCATTTCAGAAGGAAAAAATGTGTTCAATATAAATTTGATATGTATCAATGAGAAAGACACGTTTGGATAATCAAAGAATTTTTATATATTCATTCCCAATGGTTCATTTACAATTAATTAATCTTCACGAGCATTGCAATGCTAGGCACGGTAATTAGAATTAAAGTTACACGTTTTGATAAACTTCTTAATTATGCGATGCACGTGAATTTTTATAATTTACAACTGTGAATTTACTCCACAATTTTTGCATTGACTATAATATACAATATTATAGATTTTAATAATTTTTTACAATTATGCAATCTCCTATGCACAAATTACATAAATTATGTAATTCAACATTCATATTTATAATTTTATATCAATTATTTATCGTACATAAATTTAATTGTTCCCGTGCATCGCACGGGCGTGATACTAGTACAATATTATGTGTAAAATACATATTGCAGTCCCACGTGCAAAGCACGTATTTTTAACTAGTATATATAAAAGGTAGATCCATTAGAAACTTTTGGTTTTCCTTTTTTGTACTTATTTAGTTTTACATTTTTATCAAACATGCCCTTATTCATTATTAACAATTGAAATTAATAGTATTTATTTCGTATATTTATTAGGTTATTTATGTTAGCAATAAACTTTTCAATTTCCCACCACAAGTTAAAGATATTGTATTGTCTAACCATATAAAGAAGTAGCTCATCTATCTACACCATAAAAATATAGAGTTTGTAAAATCTTTTGATTCTAGAGAACACTCCTCCACATTTTAACAAATGTCTACATGTCCTCATATTAAAATTTACTATAAAAAAAATTGAAAATGTAAAAATTGAAGAACAGTGGCTTTAAGGTGGACAGACATTAAAGAGGCGACAAAAGAGTCACGACTATTTTACGATTCCCTGTGCATTCATTCTTAACACAATACCACAATACGACAAAAGATATTAGCTAGTTTGTATCATTTCTTTGAAAAAGGTTTGCACAATACCACATGCAAAGCAAGTACTTTTAATGAGTTATTGGAAAAACAAGAATAATTTTTCAAGAAACTTCTAAAGAAACATAGATCGACTAGTATACATAAATACATGTTTTTGGTTCATTTAGATTTAAGATATAATTTTGTCCTTTTAAAATAAATATTATTGAGAAGTTTCGTATTTGGATGCATGAAGCATGACTATTTTCTTTCATGAAGCAGACTTCTCAAGTCGCATAAAATGAATTTTGAAAATGGACCAAGAAAATAGACATCATATTTGTATGACTTAGACGATTACCCTTTTTTTTTTTGTTTATTTTCCTTTGCTCTGCTTTCTTTGTATGAGAAGTAGTGCTTTTCATTGCATTGCATGTAGTGTTAGCTTGCTAATAAACACATTTGTACTTAGTTTTGGAAGGTAAGGCACATACGTCCCCCCACCCACCCATCCACCCATTAGGTGCAATTTGCTTTGATATCTTAATAATATTCCTATTTGGATTTGAATTTTCAAGCCGAGATAGTTCTGCCAGAAAAAAAAATGTGACTATTTTTCAGAAGTTGGAAACTCCACCATTTACCCTTAAATTAATTGTCATTGTGAATTACTATTTTATTCAATGACTTACCATTATAATTTTTTCACTGTCCTAATTTTTACTTGCAAAAACACATAACGTTAATCTTTAATAAACTTACATATGGTGTTTCGTAAAAAGGGGGGAAAAACCTTATATGAATATATAGACATTCTTTTTATTTTTAACTTTTATCCTTTTCCTTTATTCTTATATTTTTGTACCTTTGTAGCATAATATAAATATAAATGTATTATCAAGAAAGGTAACTTTACTATAACGCTAACTTAATTGATCAAGGTCCACTAGTGAAATGGACATTTATCATCTGCATTTATTTTTATTTTTGTTTTTGTTTGTTTGAAGCACCATGTTCATCTCTTTTATTACAGTGTAATGTTACCATTCCATCATATGTGCATGTTTTAAAAGAAGTTAGCTGTAGTCCAATAATTTCAACTTTAAGAATCTTTCCCCACTTCTCTTAAAGCAAATACTTTATCTTACTTTTCCGTTTAATGTTATACATTCGAAGTGGAATACCAATAGCGCAAAAACTTTGAACAAATGGTAGCTCACGGGATAAGTATTAAAATTTGGACTTTCGTTTTATATGGTTGACCTTTTGAGTAATGTTGTAAGTATTTATAGGCTTATATAGTTAATATTATATTTATATGTGCGGTGTCAGAATTTTATATATTTTAATTATTAAGTTTAACTATTATATTTTGGTATGGCATTTTTATGTCAGTATGATAATAACTCGTTGTATCATGTGATTTTAGAGTTCATTTTAAGTATTGAATATCAAATTGTTTGATTAGAGCTTAAGGATTCATGGACAAAAATAGATTTAAATTTCATTACAAAGCCTTTCACGGAAAGGGGAAAAAAAGTTTCATCGCAGAAAGCTAACCTTGTCAAAAGCAGCTTTTAATATCAATATTAAAATGATTCAACTATTAATGAGTGATTTTACTAATTGTATAACAATAACTCATTCCAAAAAAAAAAAAGTTTTTATATTCAAAACAAGAATTTTAAAATGGTAAAACAATTAGGGTGTCTTGATTGCATGGAATTGGGTGGAAATGGAAAGTATTTTCTATGGAATTTTTTCTACTTTGTATCTAATAAAAAATTGAAAATGTTATTCAAATTTCAAGGCACATGGCGTTTTAATTTTTTTAAATCAATTTTATGAAAAATGAATTCCTTAGAGGTAAAGTAATTTTTATTTTACATCTTATATCGAATTTATTTTCATTTACATTTTTTTAATCAAATTATGAAGTAATGATAATTGACATCATTCCTTATTTGATATATGCATTAGATTCCATAAATCACTTGAGCTTATCTTTGAAAGATATTTCTACCTTATGGAAAAATCTTTACTTATAAATCAAAATCTCTCTCAAAGAAAGAGGAAAACTCTCAACTACTACGTTTTATTATTATTTTGCTTCAACGCAACGTCTATTTCATTGACTTTTGTTTTGGATTTAGGCCAAAAAAAAAAAAAAAAAAAAAGGAAGTCATGATTGGCAACGTGTGAAAATTATCAAACCAAAAGAACAGAGGCAATAATTTGTTTATATGAGCCCAAAAGCTGGAGTGGGCCAAACCTTCGTGCGTTCCTAGTTCTTGTAGTCCAATTTTCCACTGCGGTCACCCGTTTATTTGCACCCAATATATATATATATATGTCTATATATATATATATATATATATATTGTTATAAAAAAGTATGTAAATGATAGAGTAGCTTTGTAGAATGAATTCTAGGAATTCATATGAATTAATTTCATTAATAACTGCTCTATTTATGCGAAACTTGAACGACACAATCGTAATTACATAATTTCATCAAGGGTATAATAGTCATTCACATAAATAAAATATAATAATTTATTTCCCTCACTTCCCTCATTAATTATATTATATTAATATTATTATTATATTCATAACACTCTCGAATGACTATTAATACAAATGTCTTCTAAACTTGTTTTAGAAACCCAATGGGAAAAACTTCCAAACCGATTGCAGTGATACTTGGAGTGGTTATATACCGCTTCATCAAAAACATTGCTCCCCGATATCTATCAACCAGATAAGAGTATTCACGCCACGTCTTCTTCGTTAAAACTCGTCAAGAAAACCCAAATGGGAAAAAACTTGATCGGGAAAAAGAAAGACAACTACTCCATCCGATTTCATATCTTGAGGACCGATATCCTTACTTCGGCAAAGGATTTCAATATCATCATTGTTTGGATCTAAAGCATTGTCTCTATTATAACTTGATCCAATAGATACACTGTGTCGATTTCTCTTGTTGTCCTCAATATACCATGAATATGCCTCGTTAAAACCTTATTAGGAAAAACCCGGTGGGAAAAATCCTAATGAAGGAAAAAAAAGAGTACATTATTCATGTGAATACGCCTTTAATGTTGCCTCATTAAAAACCTTGCTAGAAAACCCAATGGGATAAAACCTCACTAAGGGAAAAAGAGTGCAACGCGTATTTTATACAAGTATGTCAGTAAGCATTTCAAAATATTTCATAGATTTGTATGAGTATCATATACATTGGTTCATACTCTTCATTCATTTCCACGTGAATGAAATTTTAGATGTTATACAATATCATGTTATATTTAGTGTATATATGCAATCAACAGCCTTGATCTCATTTTCTCACTATATCGAGATATATACCTAAATCTCTTCTCGAGATTTCATAGTAGTTGAGATTGGGTCGCCTCATTAAAAACCTTGTTTGAGAAAAACCCCGCTTTGGGACAAAAACATCAATCAAGGAAAAGAGTACAAAGATATGAATTTCTCAACAATATCAATGTAGATATTTTGAGCCGCTTGCATGCACCGATACAATAATACATTTGAAACCTCTTCAAGAGTTTCATTCTCATTTCTCATTAAACCTGCATCAACACTTTAATCATAAGGGCATATATTTCAAGATCGGCATTTTCGATGGATTTTAATATCCTCACTATAATTGATAGTATGTAGCGCTATCTTTTCATAGTGTGTCGATACTTTCAATTTTATTTCTTTCCCCATATCGACATAACTTATCGAGATATCTCATTATCAATCCTCTTGTAGGATTACATAATATAGTTATGTCTATATACTCTTCAAGAGTATATGCCTCCGTTATTAAGCACCATCTTTAATAATTTGCTTATATATATGATTGGGGAAATCTCATAATATCAACGCTTCAAGCGTGCTAACTTATCAAAGCATCTTAACCGATATATGTGATTGTTCATAGCATCTTTATACATCTCAACTTCAAGTTCATATTTTAATTGTGAGGATATAGTATGATGCATTTCACATATCAATTTCGACCTTTAATACTCCCCTCATGCTAAGAAAATTTAGAACACTAAAACTCATATATGTTCTCATCATTCAAATTTTAATATGAGAATTTATATAGTTTGCATTCTATTCTCGATATTGGCAATTTATTGGAGGACTTTAAATAATTTGCCACATAATATCCCACTTGTATGCATACTCAATCCTTCGTGATTTATTCAAATATTGGGATATACATTTACTACCTTTATCATTAAATCGAAATCATGCTCATACAGTGAGCAAATATTTCAGAAATTTCAAATTACGAATCATATACACATGTGACTATCTAGTGGATCCATATCATAATATCTAGTAGTCCACATGGAGGATGAGTGCCCATATTTCTCATCCTTTATTCCAGATATATTTGGGATTTATTCCCAATATTGGCTAGTAATGATTTCATCATTTATCGAGAACAATCATTGAAGAATTCTTTTAATTCTTCACTTGAAATATTGATTTCAATAATTATTTAAACCGGGATGGTCGGTCAGGTTACGTAACAGTATTATTGAACTTTTAGTTCAAGGATTCTTATATCCATTTCACTAGTATCTCAGATAGTGCTCAATATGATTTATTACTTTCATCATATGTATAGCTCACCGACATATTCCATCATGTTTGATAGCATTATTACACATCCTTTGCTCAAGCGTGGAATCTTAGCACATACGCTTCATGTTTTACACTGTTCCAATGCGGAGCCTTACCTCATCTGGCGTTTATAAATTATCCAGGGCACTTACGGTATTCACCATAATAATGGTCCATATATAATAATGGATAATTTGCTCTCAAATCTTGAAAATACTATCCATCACTACCGATCAAAATCCTAAAAGGATTTATCAAGTAGGCTTGAAAGGTTGAGGATGTTAATGAATAAGGGCATCCCACAAGATATCCGATGGTTGATTGAAGCAAAGGTTCGATTATCTGGTGAGGTTTCGATTCCTTCTAAATACATGCCTGGTATGGGTAAAAGTAGTTTTTCAAAGAAGCGGAGAGCAAAAAAGATTAGGAGGGTGCTACAAATGTGCTCGGTGGACATGTGACACTCGATGTAAATCAGGTACGAATGCGATGTAGTAAATCGAGAAGATAAGATAGCATTCATTAAGGATGGATTGAGTAAGGAGCCTTTGGATGATATTCAATGTGCTCTTGAGACACATCCTAGTGACACGCATAAGGTGAGTGATGGCCTTATGGGCCAAATTCAAAGATGAACAATCACGTTATAGTCTTGAAAAACTTACTTTAGAAGATCCTGTTTGTAAATTTAGTAGAAAAACTTAGTATAATAATTTTCTCATATTAATATAAGGAAGTTCGGTGTAATAACGAAGATCAATGTTTTTCTTGTAATTGTAAATATTGTTTTTCAATTTTTAAGATATATATATGTATATATATATGTATATATATGTATTATTTTTCAATCACCGATAGGTATATGTCATTTCACTAAAATTTTTCTGCCTTTTTCTCTTTCATATTTGTCAAAAAGTAAATAGCACAATCAATTATTGGTTTGAAAATTTTTCTTTAAATAGAGGGATTCATATATCTCTCATATTCATACATTAAAAGTATAGTGCAAAAAAAGAGATAGGAGTAGAGATGGATATGGAGATTTTAGAATCATCTCATACAAGTCGACCTTTACCTCGCTTGATTAAAACCGTATGTATTCTTGGTGGATCTAAATTGGTAGGTCATATCCAATACGTGGATATGGCAAACCGACTAAATAAAGAGTTAGGGAGACAAGAAATCAATATACTATATGGAGGAACCAACAACAAACTTTTAGCTAGACTTATAATGGCCGCATCATCATGGGGAATAAGAGTTTCGAGTGTAATACCTTTCCATTTAGTTGGATCTAATACTCGAATTGGAGCCGGTTCTACTATGGGTCCAAAGCAGGTTGGTGCTACAAGCGCAATCCATCCACAATCGCATGATGTATATGATGAATAATAGTGATGCTTTCATTGTCCTTCCAGTGGCTACAACTCACCTGGAGGAAATATTCAATATAGCCTCGTTGGTACAGTGGAACTTTCATGTCAAACCAATAGGTTTGTTGAATATTAACAATTTCTTTGATGGCTTACTAGCGTTCCTAGATCAGAGTGTAGATAATAAGTTTATCTCTCATTTAGCGAGAAAAATACTTATTTCTGCTAGTACTGTTGATGAACTACTCATCAAATTTCATGCATATGTTCAAGAATCTGTGGAAGCCCAGATCCGCTTGGCCATGCACTCACTGGTGTCAAGCGAAAAAGAAATTCGGATCCTTTAAATATCTCATTATGAACCCTGATGTTGAGGGTGGCAGAATTACGGAGTATTTATACTCTCGAAACGCACCCTTCATTTATGGGTTCAATATGTATTTTCTTTTCGCATTTTTATATTTTCGAGTGTTTATTGCCATCTTTGATATTCTCAATATGTTCCACTTCGACTGTTTTGTACTTCTTCTGGAGTAATAATAATAATATCATATTGGCTTTATTTAAATATAGAAATCTAGTGATTATGCTTCTTCAAGAGCATTTTATTCTCATATTAATACAATCTCATATCATCGATGAGATTACTTCATATAATCTCTCCATGCGATATATTTTCTTTGATTTATCAACATGGGATCTATTGAGCATTTTACTTTCATCTATTTATCCAATGGTAACCGGTACCACTTACTCAATTTTCTCCATCAATATTCAATAGCCGTGGAAACTGAACATTCCTTTATTAAATGCTTCTTTAAGAGCATTTCTCATCATATCACAATATACTAATCTCATAATGAGATTTTTCACCACGGTATATTTTCTTTCTCTTTTATCACAATGGGATTCTTTGAGCAATTTCATTTCATCAATACATACAACGGTAAATTCTGGCATCACTTGCTCAAATCCCTTCTTTAATATCAATAGAATATTCATATCGAACATATATAAATCAGTTATCCAATTGTGGGGTTTAATCCAACCACATTTGTAATAAGTATTCTAAACGTGTGGTATATCCCACCACATTAAAAATATGCATACCAATCGTGTGATATAACTCACCACATTGGAAATATATCTGAAAATTTAAAGTGCGTAAATTTAAATTCGAGAGGAAATTAAATTTCCTCCAATAGGTGGTCGAACCTACCTTATGGGAATTATTGTAATAAATATAAATTTACGAAATTTAAATCGCGAGAATTAAATTGCATAACATTTAACTATTTCTTCAGGAGTAGGGTCTGCTTAGTAGAAGATATTACTCTTCACTTAGCATATAAAGTGCATAAATATATAAAATCTTCCGTTTAGTGATGGTTGAACCCATCATCAGGTAGGAGGTATTGCAGTATTTAAATTGCAATAAATAAAGTGCAAGAATTAAATATCTATAGAAGAAAATTTGTTCTAACTATTTCTTCAAAATATAATTATCGTCAAAGTAAACGGCCGTAAATCGAAATATCTGCTGCTGCCAACCGCTACCAGTTGCCGGCGGCAGTGCCGCCTGGCAGGTGCGTGGCGCTACACATATTTCTCTATAAAACATTAATACATACTCATTTCTTTCAGCTACCGATTGCCACTGGCGATCTTAGCTGGCGGTGCGTGGCGCTACACATATTTCTCTATAAAACATTAATACATACTCATTTCTGCCGCTAATCCGATTGCGGCGGTGCCGCTTTGGCAAGTGCGTGGCGCTACACATGTCTCTTTATAAAGTTTTGACATTATAAGCATTAATACGTAAATATTCACAAGTCTAAGGACCCTTTTGTAACTTTTTCAAAAGTCAAAGTACTGATTTGTAAATTTTGAAAGTTTACCTTATCAATATTGGTATCAAATCAAGATCTCGTTAAATCGAGTATAATGGAGTCGAGAAAATTTGATTTTGATAATGTATGCTCCTTATATCTTGATAAAACGAATGTTATACTTTAATATATTATTATAATAATATAATATATATAATATATACCTTTCCGTCCTTTTGCTTCCATTTTGTCACTTAATTTTTGAAACCAGTATTCGTCGTGTTTGGCTTGGAAAATTCCACTAATTGACATTGGTATTGTGGTGATCTGTAGGAGTAGGTATTTTATAACGGAGGCTCAGTAGTGTCTTTATGCGCTTTAGAGAGAGAATGGAGACAGAGAGAGATTTTATAGAAAATTGAGTATTTCAAATTGTAATAATCCAGGTTTACGTCTGAGAAGATCATCTATAAGATCTGTTGTAGAAAGCATACTTCTTTCATATTACTCGAAAGGGTTAGAGACTCGTCTTTGATAACGTGTTATAAAAGTATAGAAATGATAGAGAGAGTTTAGAGAGAATGAATTCTAAGGAATTCACAGGAATGAATTTCATTAATAAGCTGAGCTCTATTTATAGAAACTTGAATAATGTCGATACAATAATTACATAATTTCATCAAGGGTATAATAGTCATTCACATAAATAAAATATAATAATTTATTTCCCTCACTTCCCTCATTAATTATATTATATTAATATTATTATTATATTCATAACATATATAATATAATATAAAAAAATAACAATAAAAAATCCTTTTAGTGAACTAACAGTTCGTACCAGGGCTAATGCTAAATTATGGTATTAGCATATATAGTTTTAATATGAAATTAAATATGGTTTTACAGAATCACATGTGTTCTCATGAATTCACATGTGATTTCATATTGAAACCACTTCAATTGGGAAATGCTCAAATATTTGCATTAGAAAAGGAAAACATTTAATGTAAACTTTCACTAATTTTTTCTTTCACAACTTTTTCAACCACTCATATAATTACTTTACATTTGTCAATATATTTTTCTCAATTTTCAACCACACATCTAACATGTCATTCGAATAAATAAAAAATATTGTGTATAAAACAAGCCCTAAGTAGTAGATTAGCACATGTTCTACTCCCCCCATCCCGAAAAGATAGTTTCATTTTCATTTTCGCAAAGATTAAGAAAGATTAATTAATATACTTAGAAAAGTAATATTTATAAATATTTTACATAATATACCATTTCAAATATTTATTATTCCACTTTAATTGTTCTTATTATTGATAATAATGCATATTAAATAGAAAAATATAAGACAACTAACAAATTAATTAAGAAATTGGGACTAAAATTTGGAACAAATAAAAAAGAAAATGAGACTATCTTTGGAGGACAAGGGGAGTACTAGTTTTGAGGTATAAACATGTTTTTATATTTTTGTGTTTTGAATAGTTGTTTTGAAAATTTAAAAACTTGTTTGGCTTGTTATTTTGAAAAATTGTTTTTAAATTGGAAAATAGAAAACTCGTTTTGTTTATGTTTTAGAAAAATGTTTAATTCTTACGATGAAAAATACTAAAAAAAAAGTTCTAAGTGTTTCACAAGTTTTTTTGTCATCCTCTTCTTCAACAGACCTCCACACCTCCTTTCTTGATTCGTTGATATGATATTTCCTCATTGGGTGATCAAAAGGTGTCCACGTACCTATCATTTAATGAATTTCTTCATCATCTAATGAAAATATATGGATTTAATCACCTACTCACGCCGACGTGACGCCCTTTGTGGCACCACAACATCCTTAAAAAAAATTACAATATTCATATTGAATTGGATAAATGATACATGTGCCCTTAATAGGGGCTCATAATTTTTTTTTTTTTCCACGTGGGTACAAACCCACGTGGGTAGGAGATCATGACACTGAAAATATAATACATCAATTATATCACTTAAAAATATCAATTTCAATTTCAAAGGTCCATATAAAATTACTCTTTTCTAAACAATCTTACTTCACATATAAATGAACTGTGCATATGTAGAGATGCCAAGGAAACTCATCTAAGTTTTATTATTTTTTATTTCTTATTTAAAAATCTCACTCACTCCTCTTATATGCATTGTTCTAAAAAGCCCGCTGAGGGCGTGACATTAAGCCATGCCTATACTTAATACTTGGACTACATGCTTCACTACGCCGTGCGCTTTATCACTCATTAATACCGTTTTATGCCTTTATCACGCATTAGTTAGTGCACTTAAACGCATTTAGGTTCAATGCTTGGAACTGATGTTTTTTCACGCCTTATATTTTTTAGAACCTTACTTATATACAATATCAACATCTGTATGCATCATTTCTATATATTTTCATATGTAAATAGAATAATTCTTTTTTAGTTCTTTTTTAAGAATTTTTAAATTGGTAATAGAAGCAAGAGCACTTTCTTTAATGTTATAAACAGAACATATCAAAATTGGCCAAAAGTTATGTGGTCCAACATCATGTGGATGAATTTCCCACACCCTTGATCAATAGTTCTGTCCTCTCTCCTATGCTCTTAGGGTGTGTGTGATTGATAAAGGTGGAAAAAAATATTTTTCATATAAATTAGAAAATAAAAATGATATATCCTCCAAAGAAAATATTTTTCAAGGAATTGGCCAAAAAGGTACTCAAAATGGTTGTACTATAGAAAACTATTTCCTTTTCCTACCTACAATCAAACAATTAAGTTGGAAAATAATTTTTAAAATTCCATATTTTTCATAGAAAATTATGGGAATCAAATATTTCCTAATTGTAATATAAAAGAAATATATATCAAAACTACAAAGTATTTTATTTTTGTAAATAAATATTTAATACGTCTAATGTAAATTTTATTTAGACTAAATATTTTTAGTTTTATTACAGATATAAAATCTTTGAATTCATAACCTTAATTTATTTTTCATATATAGTAACCTATCGAAGTTGACAAATTAGTTAATTTTTTATATATATAGATAGTCAATACATCTAATGATAAAATATAATGAAGTATAACTCATAATTAGGGTTTCTGTAGACACAATAAGTTTTTACTAACTTTCATTAACTTTTTCTCTCTCATTATTTTTAATCACTGATATAATTACGTTACATTTCTTAATGTATTTTTTTCAAATTTTAAACCACATCTAATACATAGTTGAATAAATTACAAATATTGTGTATAGAACGAGCACTTAATCTCATTTGACTGAGCACCTCGATAACTCATTATATGAGTTAGGAAAAACATTATTTAAATAAATATTTTTATTTTTGTATACGCTGTAAAATCTTTAAATTTATAACTCAATAAATTTATTTTTCATACTCACACACAGATAGATATATATATATATATATATTTATACAAACTTTTATCTTGAGTTTTCAAACTACGACAAGTAATTAAATAAATTTAATCTGTTGACCATAATGGGCACCATTATGGTGCTCATAATGGGCTGGATTAGTGGCACGTACTTCCTAATGGTCCTGATGGTGGGGGAGCTTACAATTACAGACACACATCACAATCCGACTCATTGTGAGCATCGTTATGGTACCCTTTGTGAGCAATAGATCATTACCCAGTAATTGAATAATTACTGGGTAATTATTAAAGAGTATTAAAGGTTTGTTCTATTACATAATATTTTTTATCTATTCGAATCATGTATTGATGTGTGGTTGAAAATTGAAAAAAAATATATTAAAAAATATAAAATAATTATATCAGTAATTAAAAATATAATGAGAGAAAAAATTAGTGAAACATTGAAAATTAGTGAAAATTTATTGTATATAGAACAAGTCTAAGAGCATATATATAATAGAAAAGAAATATAAAGGGTGATAGAATAGAGTTTTTTTATGATTTTTTTATGGATTTTAATATAAAAGATGAGAGAGAACGAATATAGTTGAATGGTGAAAATTTGTATAATAAATATAGGTTCTACGAAATATGTGGATATACGCTTTTGTTCACCACCACCACTGGTCTCACATATTGCCCCACGCCATGCCAGTGAAATTTTTTTGTATTTACGTTAATGTGAGATAATACACATGCTACACATGGTGGGGACAGTGGGCCATATGATTTTTTGGGGGGTGGGTATAGCAGTGGGCATGGGAGCATAACTGTGTGGATGTAATTGATTTAATCAAAAGAAAAAATAGATAAGAATAAAAAAAAATGGTAAAATTAAGTAAAATTTAAATCCAATCAGATGCATAGCTCCATAAGTTTGGTTGTGGTCGTTTGTTACGTTTCTCTCAATAAAAAGAACAGAAAAAATATAATAATAATAATAATAATAATAATAATAATAATAATCAAAGAAAAAGAAATGAAAAGGGCAAAAATGAAAACGAAATTTTAAAAGACAGAATTACCAGTCAATCCGTGGTGCGCTGCTCATTCTCTCTCTCCCTCTCTGCTCCGGCCGTCCCCTTCCCACCCCACCCACCACCACCGATCTCCGCCGACGTACATCTTTGGTGGCGTAACTACTTCGGTCACAACCACCTCCGTTGACTCTGTTCTCTTCACTTTCAAAACAAAAAAGGGAAGTCCAATACACAGGTACGCATCTTAGTACGTCGATACTTGCCTTCGTACGACTATACTTCGTTTTGGGGTTTGATTTTCTATAATTTTGTACTTTATTGTTTATAGGTTTCAAATAAAAGGATGATCGGTTGATACAGCAGTACAGTCGCATTAATTTTTTGGAGGAATATGTGATTTTGAGACTTGCGGATTGCACGTACTGTTCATATAAAATCCTCCTTTCGTGAGTATTGCTTGCAAGGACGTGCTTGATTAGCCAGTATCTTTGTGTATTACGTTGGGATTTTTTTTTTATTAGTAACTAATAGACTGAGCCCCATCTTATTGACTGCTAACATTTTCAGAATATGATCAAATTCATATCGTCCATGATTCATAGTGTGTTCACGCCACCTCAATAGATGAAATGTACCTGGCATCGTTTGGTTCCTTTTTCAAAATTAAAGAAATATTGTGGTAATTATTTTGCTTATGTATGCAATTTGCTGAATGTCCCGAATCTCCACTTTCACCACAGTAAAGTGTACAATGAGCTGACTTACATTTTTCATCCTATGGTGAAGTGAAATTTCTTTAGTGTACTTTTTCTCCCTTCCTTGGATGCTTTATTCCTCATCTGCTTTTCTAACGTTGGGATTGACCGACGGAATTAATTTTTTGAAATTAACCTGATGGTGCTCACCAGATACTAGTTTTGTAATCGTAGTTTTCTGCGACTATATGCATTAGAATTTGGCACTCAGCAGATAGCATGTAGCTAGAACCATAACCTTTCCATACAAGAAAGCTATTGGTTGCACCTATAGCAGAGCATCTAGTTCATAAGTCTTACCTGAACTATAAAAGTTGGACTGACTGTCTCTGTGTGTGTATTTACTTTGGGAAACTAGTTCTCTGTGTCTTTCATATTTATAGGATTAGTATAATGTTTAAGAGCTCTTGAATTCCATGGGGCCTTCACGTAACATTGAGCATAATGGATCAACAAGAAGATTATTTCATCCTCGATCATTGGGATGTTTTCTTGCTACCAAACAGTTGCACTTTGATGTCCTTTTGGAATCAATTAATCTGTGTTTCTTGTTAGTGATGATTGTAAAAGATAAGGTTTCATTTTGATATGCAGGCTATTTATTATGGTATGGTTTCATCTCGATCCTGGATCATTTGCTCCTGAGCTTCTGGGACATCCGTACTGTTGAGTATTTCCTTCTTTTGTCCAACAATCATCATTTTTCATGAACAATATGCAAAATAGTGGGAGTCCATCCAAGAATAGTTCTTTGAGATTGACATCTCAGCAGTCTCTTCGTCGTCTTGGACTTTGTTCTCAAATAGCAAACAGACAGCAAACATCCCCAGTTGTCTTTCCAGAGAAACGCAGTAAAAGAAAGACTGCTAGAGGAGCAGGCGGTGGTAACAAGAATGAGGATCCGAAGAATGGCAAGAGTGGGGAACACAAGATTGATATTGGAGATGAACAATCTGATTTACTAGGATATGAAGTGTTTTCTGGAAAACTGACTCTGGATAGAAAGAAATACAATAAGAATGCTGAAGTGCAAGCTTCAAAAGAGAAGGCTAGCCTGGATGCTGTTGATGCTAAACTGACAACCAAGGCATTGGTCTGGGGTCCTGAGATGATTTCCCTTGAAGATGTGGTTTCGGTAGGATTTTTCTAGCCTTATTGTTGAGATGAATTTTTGCTACTTTTCTCCATTTTTGACCTGATATCGATATAATTTTTGTTTGGCAGTTATCACATTGTGTTGGACTGAGACATTTTTCAGTGCATGCATATCCCTGTCAAAAAGGTTCGCGCAACCTCTTTATGAGGCGTGGGAGAAGTCGGAAAGACTATCGCTTTGTGGCTCCTACCTCTGAAGATGCACTTCAATGGGTTAATGCATTTGCTGATCAGCAGTGCTATGTAAATTGTTTGCCTCATCCCATGGCTTCTAAGAAGCAGGGTTCAGATGCTATTTTCAATGAATTCCCTCCTGAATCATATATTAGGTGTAAAATGCCGCCGAAAATGCTTGTAATTTTAAATCCTCGGTCTGGGCGTGGACGTTCAAGTAAAGTATTCCATGACTTGGTTGAACCTATATTCAAAGTAAGTTTTTCTGATATTATAGTTTTGTTGAGTCTTTCTTGTTATATACTTAGTCATTCCATCGCAGTGGTTCATGGATCTATAGAATTCTATCTCAAGTAATCTTCCAGTGCATGAAGGGCCTCATAGGTCCAGTATTTTCAAGGATTTCAGTAGACTATAAGTATAGGGTGCATTACATACTCCATATATAGCTAGTTTCTCAGCCCTAGGCAACCACTTCCACCTCCATGGCGGCAAGATTTATGGATGTATAGAATTCTATCCCAAATAATCTCCAGTGCATGGAGAGCCTTATAGGTCCAGTATTTTCAAGGATTTCAGTAGAATATAAGTATATATCATGATTGACATCCAATTTTTCAAAATTTTTTCACTTTTTTCCACTTTTTTATATATTCTTTCTTTACTCTAAATCAATCACATCCACACATCACGTCACATCCACAAATCTCCACCATTAAATTCCACTCATTCTCTCTCCTCCTTTATATTAAAAACCATTAAAAAATACTCCCAATCACCCTAATAAGGTGCAATACATATTCGATAGATAGCTAGTTTCTCAGCCCTAGGCAACCACATCCACTGCCTTGGCGTCTAGATTTTACTTTTCTGTTAAAAGATTTTTCAGTGATTAGAGCGAAACAATTAACATACGCATAGGCTTTCCACTTCATTCATTCATTGCCTTCTTCGACAGTCACTTTGTTTAATGATTCTCTAATGCATTTGTGGTAAGTATTCCATCTCCGTTATGCATAGACATGGCAAAATGGCTTGCTAGCTTGCCCGAGCCCGAGCTCAAACACAAAAGGCACGAGCTGCTTGGTTTGAGCTCGCCCAGCTCGCAAGCTCAAGTTGAGCCGCTCGTGAAAACACAAGCTGAGCTTAGCCCGTGCTCGTACAGTGTACAAGCTCGAGCCAAGCTCGAACAAAGCTTAGGCAAGCCGAGCCGGCTCGCCAAGCTTTTTTGACAAGTCTAGTTATGCACCAACAAGTTGTCTATCACCTTTTCTTCACCTCCTAGAGAAAGCAAATGGCATGAGTTATCTGAGATCTTATTGAATTTTCCTTTATTTAACCAACAATGTTTAAGATTCATACGGTATTTGAATGATTTATTTTTTGCAAAGGTTTGCAGTCTAGTGGCAAAATGCTGACATTGATGTCAAAGCCCTTTATGCTGTTGCAAGTTAGTTTTCGTGTTGATGTCTTGACATCATTATGGTGCTACATGCCTGTAGAACGAGAAATTTTCTCTGAACCTAGTGTTAAATATTACTAGCGTTGTGTTGGTTAAGGGCAGAGCACCTTTAATGGTGAGGCTCCTGCTTTCAGTTTGTCTGTGTGATAATTATGCATGTGTTGGCTAGAATGGTGGATAAAGCTTGTAGCTCTACACTTTTGAGAGGCTTTGTCATTGGGAAAGATAAGATTGAAGTGAGTCATCTTCAATTCGCGGATGATACTATTTTCTTTGTTAAGGATAATTTTTCTCTTCAGATTATGAGGGATGTGGTGCAAACTTTTTGTTCTATTTCTGGTATGAAGATAAATCCGTTGAAAAGTCAGCTGTTGGGGATTAACTTCGATGAAAATATGGTTGAACAATTTGCTGGTCAAATAGGATGTGAAGTGGGGACGTGGCCAATGAAATATTTGGGATTGCCATTGGGAGGAAACCCAAGAAAAATGTCATTTTGGGAGCTTGTCATCGCCAAATGTGTTAAACGTTTAGACAATTGGAAATGTGCATTCCTTTCTAGGGGAGGTAGATTAACACTTATCCAGTCCGTGCTTTCAGCACTACCTACATATTATCTCTCAATTTTTAAAGCTCCTAAATCTGTTACAAACATGCTTGAGAAAATTATGAGGGACTTTTTGTGGGAAGGGGGAGATCTCTCTAGCAAAAGTCATTTGGTTTCTTGGGATGTAGTCTGTAAACCAAGATCTCGAGGAGGGTTGGGGATTGGAAAGATTGAAGTCAGAAACAAGGCCTTTCTTATGAAATGGCTTTGGAGATTCCCGTTGGAGAGTGGATCATTATGGCACAAAGTTATTAGAAGTAGATTTGGTAATGCTGAAAATTTTTGGGACACCAAGAAAGGAGAGAGAAAGACATTTAGAAGCCCATGGAAAGGAATTTCTGAGTTGTATGATGAATTCCTGAACTTCATCAAATATAAGATCGGGAAAGAAGACAAAATTAGATTTTGGGAGGATATTTGGATTGGGAATAATGCATTGAAAGACAGATTTTCAGATTTGCCTGCAATATCCTTGGCCAAAAACAGAAGTATTAGGGACATGATGGTGGAGAATGAAGGTGTAACAAATACAGGGCAAGGATGGAATTTCTCTTTCAGAAGAAATCTGCATGATAACGAGGTTGTTAGCTGGGTAAATCTGATGAGCATGATAGAAAATTTTTCAGCTTGCGAACTGTTGGAAGATAGCAGAATTTGGAAGCCTAATAAAAGCGGAGCCTTCTCCTGTAAATCAGCCTATGATGCCCTTAGATCAGACAACTTAATACCAGAGGAGAAGTGGACTAAATCTCTTTGGAAAAGCCTTGTTCCTTCTAGAATTAAAGTTTTTGGATGGTTATTAGTGGTGGAGAGACTGAGGGGTTGTTTGATTGGGTGTAAATTTTATCCGCACGGTATTCCGTGTAAAAATGTGTGGTTAATATTGTATTGGGAGATGTGTGTGTGGTTGAAAATATATATTGATTATACGGAATTGCGTGCGGATTAGTTTTACACCCAATAGAACAAGCCCTGAATGTACAGGAGAACCTGCAAAAAAGACATTCTTACATAGCTATTTCTCCAGGATGGTGTGTTTGTTGTAGGAATAATGCGGAGACTGCATCTCATCTATTTTTGGAATGTTCCATGGTTCAGAACTTGTGGTCTAAGATGCTTTGTGAATTTGGAATTCAATGGTGTATGCCTCAAAATTGCAAACAGCTACTCGTTTGCAAGATTATTGGTGATAAAAGAAAGTATAAGATATGGACGGCAGCGGTTCTAGCAGTGTTTTGGGCTGTGTGGCTCGAAAGGAATAGAAGAATCTTTGAAGAAAGAGAAGAAACAACAGATAAGATATGGGAGAAGATCAAGTTTTGGGTCGCGACCTGGGTTTACAAGACCAAAGGATTTGAGGGACTATCTTTTCTTGAATTTAGTAGAGAATGGACTTCCTTTTTGTAACAGGATACTAGATAGTAGTAGAGTTCCTTTCATAACCATTCTCGTATGTAATTGAAGCTTGCATGACTTTGTAATTTCCCTTTTCTCGTTATTAATAAAGAGTGTTTCTTTTTCAAAAAAAAAAGAATAGAAAAAGAGGCTTTTAGCTGTCTGCTTCAATGCTTCAGAAATACTGGATTGAACTATAAAATGATTTTGGCTGACCCCTTGTACCATATCCTGCATATAGAATCTTATCATAAAAATTGTGAGGGCAGATGACAATGGGTTACTCTTTTTAATGTCCATCAAATTTATAGCAACCCTCTATCTAATATCTTATGGCTTCTGCTGCCTGAAGAACTCTCAAGGGCACATGATGAATGTCTCTGCTTTCTTGCTACTTGTGAAGAATGCCAGAGAGGTGTAATTTGTCTCTAGACATCAAATTCATGTTTCAGATTGAACATTTGTTGCCATAAAGAGTTTGAGCTGTCAAATAATGGAAGTTTAAGCTCATTGAGTATTGCTGCACTTACTTTCTGTGATTAGAGTATATTAGATGGAAATCCAAATATGTTGGGGATTACACAGAATACACTCACCATGTTCGAAAGGTTGACCTCTTTTCTGTGCTGAGATTGATAGTTGGAAATCATTTAAAGAAAAAAAAATTAAAAATGATCTTTTCTTTGTTTCCAGTCTGCAATGACATAGAAAAGTAACATATAAATTACAAGGGATGAAGTCATTTATGTAATTTTTTATTGAAATGTGATTATGTGAAAAATTGTGTTCAGAAGGAAACTGATTTCCTTTGTTTTTATGCTTTTATCAGTGCACCAAGCACGTTAACGTCGAGTTAAATACCCAATTCTTCTATCTTTTATTTTGTTTTATTGTGCTATAAGATTACTGAATTGTTTGTTCATGTGCTTTGCAGCTTGCTGGTTTTGAGTTAGAGGTTGTAAAAACAACATCTGCTGGTCATGCTAGGAAACTTGCTGCAGGCGTTGACTTTAGTACCTGTCCTGATGGTAGCCATTTTTTCTTCTTGTACCACTTTCATCCCGTTTTACTGATGTGTTTGACTACCCATTCCATGATTTAATGTGGTTTCAGGTATCATATGTGTCGGAGGTGATGGAATCGTGAATGAGGTTTGTAGAACTCTCATTTCTGTTCATGCTTGCCTGTAAATGTGCCATGAATGAGGCGAGCACTTTGTTTTAGATTTATATCTAGTGTTTTTTTTGGTACTTTGGATACAAAAGAGGGAGAAAATGAAATCTTTAAAATTGCAAAAATGAGGGAAATGAAGAGTAGAGATTTAAGCGGTATAAGGTGCATAAAGGACATGGATGATAAGGTGTTGGTAAAAGACGAGGAGATTAAACAACGGTGACGGGATTATTTTGATAAACTTTTTATGGGAATAAAACTAGCAACCTCGGTGATATTACAGTCCCCTTAGACGATACCAATCGTGTGTTGGCCCAGAGGATTAGTGAAGGTGAGGTTAGGAAGGCTTTAAGAAAAATGATAGTTAAGAAGGTTGTAGGTTCGGATGGTATCCCAATTGAGGTTTGGAAGTGTATGGGGGAGATAGTTCGGAGATAGATAACTAAACTCTTTAGATTTTAACAAGATTTGGCGTAGTGAAAAAATGTCCGATGAATGGAGAAATAGTACTTTGATACCGTTATATAAGAAAAATGGCAATATACAAGACTGCTCCAATTATAGAGGAATAAAACTTATGAGTCATACTATGAAATTATGGGAGAGAGTAATTGAGCGTAGGTTGAGATGCATTATCCCAATTTTAGAAAATCAATTTCGGTCTATGATGGGCCTATTAACTACAGAAACAATTGATCTACTTAGACAATCAGTGGAGAAATATAAGGTTGGAAAAAAAGATTTACATATGGTTTTCATTGACCTCGAGAAAGTGTATGACTAAGTACCCTGGAGATATGCTCTGGTGGGTTTTGATGAAAAACAATATACTTCTTAAATACATAAATATTGTCAATGAAATGATATGCATGAGGGGGTTGTTGCAAATGTTAAGATATGTAGTGAAATGAAAGATAGCTTTCCGATTACGATAGGGTTACATTAGGGCTTTGCTCTGAGCCCTTTTTTGTTCGTTATAGTTATAGATGAGCTTCCAAGACATGTTTAAAACGAGGTACCATGGTGCATGCTATTTGCAGATGATATCATTTTAGTTGACGAAATTAGGGCAGGTATAAATGATAAGTCAGAGCTATGGAGATATACTTTAGAGGCCCGCGGTTTTAGGTTAAACAGATAAAAAAACAAAATACATGGCGCGTTTATTTAATGGTAGGAGTAGGATGGATTCTCTCGTGGTTGAGTTAGGTGGTGAGGTGGTGCCAAAGAGTAATAGTTTCTATTATTTAGGATCCGTGGTTCAAACCAATGTTGACATAAAGGATGATGTAAATCACTGGATTAATGCTGGATGGATGAATTGGAGAGGTGTTTTAAGGATTTTATATGACTATAATATGCCTTTGAGATTAAAAGGAAAAGTTTATAGAACAACTGTAAGACTAGTGTTACTATATGGTAGCGATTGTTGGGCAGTTAAGAAGGTAGATGAACAAAATTGAGTGTAGCAGGAATGCGTATGGTGAGGTGGATGTATGGTAAGGTTAGGAAAGATAAAATTATAAATGAAGAGATTCGTGGTAGATTAAGAGTGACTCCCATTAAGGATAAGATGAGAGACTCGACTAAGATAGTTTGGATATGTACCGCGAAAGTGAGAGTATTACGGTAGGAAGTGTAAGGAGAAGTAGAAGAAGACCGTTAATAACATGGATGTAAGTAATTCGTAAGGACATGTGTATTAAGCAGGTAGATGAGCGACTAACTTTGGATAGAAATGCGCGGCGTAGCAAAATTCGCACTGACGATTCGACGTGATTTCTCGTACGGTTCCACATAACCGACCCCTACTCGCAGGGAATAAGGCTAAGGGGTTTTTATTTTATTTTAATTTTTGTATGACCTGAATGTAATTCATGTATTAGGTGTTGTCTTAAAATATTATATGATAATTTTATTTCATTGATTGATGAATGAGCATTTCAAACATGTAGAGTTTTTGTTCATCTCTAAGTTTGAGGTCAAGGGGTTCTACCTAATTCCTTTTACTGGGTGAAATTATTAATTATACTGAAAAATGGGTATTGTGTAGTAAATTGTTACATTGTGGAGATAATGACACCATACATTACCTACCTAAGAGCTCTAGTAATTCCCAAGCACTATTGCCTGATTGATTTTATTGTTAGCATTGTTTCAATAGCTTTAGTATATGTTTTGAGGGAGATTTTTGAGAAAACGATTTTTATATTAAAAGTAGTTTAGGTTTAGGTTACTTTGTTAGGGTAACGCCGTCATTTATCGTTATTAGGGTTTTCATTTAAGGTTGTCGCATTGATGTCTAGGGTTTCTTATCATTATTTATATTTGTCCTATAATGTGTTTTATTATTCAATTTAATATACGATTCTTAGTTTCTACATGATATCAGAGCAGCGTAATTAGATCTTGGCCTAAGTCTTAGAGCGCTTCTGTACTTCGGCGACCAGCATTCTGCCGCTCGTCCGGCAAAGTCTATTAGTTTGTTTTCGTTTTGGATCTATCTATCGTTCGGTGATACAATTGCTTATCTTTTGTTAGTTTGGAAATTCCCTTAGATACAACACCTATTTGAACCTTTTTCCGTCCGATCCGTAATCCGTTCATTGATTGAGCCTCTTTTGGACGAAGCTTGCCTAGTGTTTGTCAATTTGGGGTCATACCTTTGAGTGACCGTTTGCCCACACTACCGGTAGAAGGGGAGTCACCAGCCGCCGAGAAGTCGTCGTTGAAAGTCGGTTCACCAGAAAGCCACCGATTGGCATCTCATCTCTTGGCTCGTTTGGTTTAATATTGCATGAATATTTGCCTTGTTTCAAGGAATTCCTTTTGGACGAAGGTCTCTGTGAATCAGATTCGTGCGTCTTCGTCGACCTTGTGATTTGTTGCTGGCACAGATTCAAGTTTGCCCAATTTCTCTTGTAGGATTTTATTTTGTCGGTGTTTTGGTGATTCGGTTTTTCATGGTGGCTGGTGGTGATGTGAATGGTGGTGGTGGCGATCGACAATGTAGTGGTGATGTGAATGGCGGTGGTGGCTATCGACAATGTAGTGGTGGTGGTGGTGGGTTGGTTGCGATGGTTATTAGTGATTGGTTAAGTAAAGTATGGTTATTGTAATGAGGTAACCAAGAAGATGAGTAGGATTATTGATTGTTGCAGAAGGCTTTTATGATATTTGCAAAAGGTGGTTCCTAATAGTTTAACGTTTGTTCATGTTGGTTTCTTAGTTTGTAGTTTTCCTGTGAAAATGGTCCCGATAAAGTATTTATTGAAATTGGTCCCCGAATGTTTTGAATTGGTGCAGAATGGTCATATGATGTGGATATTGCGGAATCAGTCCCCAAAAAATTCTTATTTGTTGATGTTAGTCCCTATGGTTTTGGAAACGAGATTTTGGGTTAGGTTTTCGCTTAGAATTTGTTTCTTGTGATGGATAATTGGTGGTTCGTTGATGGGTTATTTTGGTTGGAGCCCATATGAAATTGGAGTTGAACTCAAAAGTTGGTTTCTCTCTTCCTTGTGTGATTCTCTTCTGAATTTAGTGCAGTTGATTCTGGAATTGATATGGAATTGGTCTCTTTCCTCTTCTTCTGTTGTCTCCCTTTTGGAATTGGTCTTGTTGGGTTCAACTATTGGCGCTATTTGGATTAATGTGTTTTGACTTCCATGATGATTTGACGGGGGTGTTAGAAATATTTTAGGATTAGGTTACTTTGTTAGGGTAATGCTGTCATTTATCTTTATTAGGGTTTTCATTTAGGGTTATCGCGTTGACGTCGAGGGTTGCTTATCATTATTTATAGTCGTCCTATAATGTGTTTTATGATTCAATTCAATATACGATTCTTAGTTTTTACAAAATGTGTGGTTAGAATGTTATGGGGAACGGAAAAGTAGATTTAGGCTTGTTCTTTATAGAGTAAATTTTATTTACTTGAATTGTGTGTAGATTGTGTGGTTGAAAATGAAAGATAGTGTATTAAAAAATGTAAAGTAACTGTGTGTGGTTGAAAATGAGGAGAGAGAAATTTTTTTGATGGTTATTGTGAATCAAACAAGGCCTTAAAAGATACAAGAAAAGGCTTTTACGCTCTCAGCTTTGACTACTCAAGTCCGGAAGAGATATGGGCTAAGACTCTTTGGAAAAGCCTTGCTCCATCAAGAGTCAAAGTGTTTGGATGGTTATTGGCTTTGGAGAAACTTAATGTCCACGAGAACTTACAAAGAAGGCATCCATACCAAGTGCTATCTCCAGGATGGTGTGTTTGTTGTAAATGTAACGAGGAGACTACTTCTCATCTGTTCTTGGAATGTCTTATGGCCCAGAAATTGTGGTCCAAGCTACTTCATGAGTTTGACCTCCACTGGTGCATGCCTCGATCGTTCAACCAGCTATTAGCGTGTAGATTGGGGGGAGGAAAGAGGAGTTCAATTTTATGGACAGTAGCTATTCTAGCAATATGTTGGTCAGTGTGGCTTGAGAGAAATAGAAGGCTATTTGAAGAGAAAGAAGAATCAGTAGACAGCTTGTGGGAAAAGATCAAGTTTTGGGTTGCTACCTGGACGTTCAACACTAAGGAGTTCAAGGGATTATCCTTTCAAGTCCTTTGCAGAGAGTGGAGTAACTTGTGTAATTAGTTTCTAAGAAGTCTTTGGTATTTTCTGTTCTTTGTAACTTAGAATGTTCACTTGACATTCTTTGTAACTCACAGTTCAATTTATATATATATGTTTCCTTTCAAAAAAAAAATAAAAGATAGAGAAAAAGTATCACATTAACGACTTTGTGATTGAAAATTATTGTGATGAAAAATGATTTGGGAACAATCTCTCCCAAACGAGCTCTTAGTGAGCAAGTGGAGAGTGATGTCCTTTGTTACATCCTTTGGTTTTCAAACAGCCACGAGTTCTCACACATTATTTCACTTGAATACGATGTCAAGTTCCACTTAGAGGTATCAATTAAATGATAATATATACAAAGATGTGGGTTTTTATGCTGGAAACATCAATCAATGAATCTATTTTTCTGAGGTTTAATTTGTCAAACTGGCAGCTGTTTCTATCACATTGCCTTGCAAATTTATACTTTTGTTTTGCGTCCTCTTACTTTGCTGTAACCAAATGCAGGTTTTGAATGGTTTACTTAGCAGAGACAACCAAAAAGAAGCAATTTCAATCCCGATTGGAATTATCCCTGCTGGTTCTGATAATTCTCTAGTGTGGACTGTTCTTGGTGTTAGAGATCCAATATCTGCCGCCTTAACTATTGTCAAGGTACGTTTTCTGTGTTGATCCTGTGTTGCTGTATGGTTCATGTGAGATATCTGTGATGATACACCCATATTGGCTCTTATATACTTAGATAGAATGGATAAATTTTTTTTTGTGTGCGCGTGTGTGCGCACACACTTTTCGGCCTTCAGTACCTTTTTTTTTTTTAAATGAAGTCGGTGATAAAAAGAGCAAGGAATGTGAATTTAAGATCATTAACTTAACTATAAACAAGGAGCGATGGTAATGTGTGCTGTCATAAAGTGCTCAACGAATTCTTGAAGTAAAGCTAGTTTTGCTTGCTAATTTATTTTATTCATTTATTTATTTTTTCGGTTGAGAAAACCCTTTCCTTTTGCTTTCCCTTTCGGTGTTCAGAAGCTTAAAAGCGACTAGTAGATGCCAACAGCAATATCCTTTTTCTTTGTTCATCCAAAATCCATGTGCGTGGGGGCAGGGTTCCAATATAGCCATTAATTCTTGCAAGACTAATAATTTTAACGGCTTGAGGTCATTTATAATTCCTCACTCTCATGTAAATCCTGAGTCACCTCTAGATCTTCCAAGGAAATGATTCTGGTAATCTGACCATTTATATGATTATACTATTTAATACCTTCTGCTGGACACAGTCCTGAACCGCATGAAATTTCTAAACTTATGGAAATAGATTTCACCGATACTTTTAATTTTGCACAATCTAGTCTTCTGTTCAATGGGGGAATTTCCAGAATCAAGGTTTCTTTTGGCTTTTTTGTTTTCACTTCTATGAAGCTGCACCTTGAAGATCATTGAGGAAGATGAAGGCAGATCAAGTGGTTCATTGAGCTAAACTTCATCAATTTCCTGGCTAGACTTAGTTCCAGCTGCCTTCTCTTTTCTTTTTTTCGCAACTCATTTTCAACCACACATTTTTTTGGGAACCATCACTTTTCACATTCCCAAGCACTCTCAAAGTAGCTTCATCAAACAGTCATAAAATTCTTTATTATTTCCAGTAAATGGATGAAACCATGAGAAACATTGAAGAGCTTGTTTGGGTTAGACTTTTAAAATCATCTTTCCTTAAAATCCTTCACTGGACCACACTGTTCCTTACTTTTTGACCACTTTTTAACCAATTATGCTCCCCAGAAAATCATTTCCCACTCAATTAGATCTTCCGGAACCTGTAGTAAATAGCATTCAGTTATGTAAATGTTTTTTTACGACTAATATGATAACAAACATGAGAAATAACCCAATAAACTGAAGTGTACAGGCATCAGGTTGAAAAACTTGAAAGTTAAGTGACCTTTGGTACGTGATTTCATGGTCATTGTTTGCTTCTTCTGCTCAAGCTTGTTCGTTAAAGATTGATTTGAGTAGCCGTGAATTGAGTTCCGAGTCTATCTTGTACTTGGATACGACATCTGTCACAAAGGACTTAAAAGAATCATCTCCAAACATGTTTGGTTAACTTGCTTTTGACTCAAAAAGGAGTAAAAACAAGTAATTTATTTTCAGTTTCGGCCAATTAAAAAATTGTTTGTTGAAAACTTGTGTACTTTTATTTATTTATATTTATATTATGTAAGCTTAATCACTTGTGCTCACAAAAAGATATGAGATCGTAAAGGTCCTTTTAGTTTCTTTGGTGGTCTCCACCAGTGCGACTAATTGCTGAAAATTGCTTGCAGAAGATGGAAATCAAACATTTTTAATTTGCAAAATCCCCCTTTAATATGTCCACGCTTGAATTAGCATTTCATCTCTTTTCTCGTCCAGGATAGCAATTTTTTTTTTTTTTTTTGGTAATTTTCCGAAGGTTCGCTAATAGTAAGTTGCTTTTTGTTGTTTTAAGGGAGGTCTTACTGCCACTGATGTTTTTGCTGTGGAGTGGATCCACACAGGTGCCATTCATTTTGGGACGACAGTTACATACTTTGGATTTATCAGTGATGGTAACTCCATGGCACCTTTTACTGGCCCGTTCTAGTTTCAAATTTCATTGCAAGTCAAGGCATTGTTGTGCACTACTTTAAGTTTCAAAAATATGAAATATGAAAAATGTCACAGTCTGTTTCTTTTTATCTTTATTTGTTGGAAGTTATTAGTCCAGGTTTTGGAAGAACTCTTAAACTTTTTAGTCTTTTTATAGCCATCGACATTTCTTGCTTCCAATGTATATTGGCTAAGAAGTGGCATGGTTTTGATGATAATAATTCTCGTGATCAAGTAAGCTGGCTATTGCTGGTAAAAATATTTAAGGTAAAGTGAGCTTCTAGGTGCTTGACTTTTTGTAGCATGGGAAATGTGATCCTCCCCTTTGATTGTAGGAGCAGAGTTTAAAACATGTTACATATTTAGAACTAATTTTGAATATAAATGATGATTAAACATACCAGTTCTAACCACAAAATTAAATCTTCGTTAGTAAGTTCAATGAAAGTGCTCCACTACTAACAGCCATGTTTCCTTTTGCTTCATTGATATGGTCATGTATTTCTTATGTTGACCTTTTCAATCTCTGTTCATTCCAGACCTTTACCTCAGTTTAATGAACTTCTCTTTCGTCTGAATTCTTTCTCTGAAATTATCAGACATTTAATTCTGTGACTCTGACTGCAATTTAACTATTTTTTTTTCTGCTAATTGCAGTTTTAGAACTTTCTGAGAAGCATCAGAAACGATTTGGTCCTTTACGTTACTTCGTTGCTGGTTTTCTCAAATTCATGTGCTTGCCAAAATATAGCTATGGAGTGGAATATCTCCCAGCTGTGAGAGAAACTGGAGAGGGAAAAGTTTCGTCTGACGGTGAAGTTATTGACATGTCAGAGCTCTATACTGATATTATGAGAAGATCCAGCAAGGAAGGCCTTCCTCGTGCCTCTAGCCTATCAAGCATCGATTCAATAATGACCCCAAGTCGAATGTCTGAGGCAGGCTTGGATACTACCTGTAGCAGCGCCGAACCTTCTGATTATGTGCGTGCCATAGACCCAAAGTCAAAACGTCTATCAGCAGGAAGAAGTAAATTGACTGCGGACCCTGAAGTTATCCATCCTCAGCCACCTCATTCAGTTACTCCTAGTGTGGCCAGGACGAGGTCGAAATCCAGGTCAGATAAAGGACGGACCGGATTGACTGTCACTGTTGATCCTTATAGATCCTCATGGGGAAATGCAGACAAAGAAGACATTTCATCAACAATATCAGATCCTGGCCCAATTTGGGATGCTGAGCCCAGATGGGACACTGAGCCCAACTGGCATGTGGAGAATCCTATTGAATTGCCTGGACGATCAGAGGACTCTGAAGCCAGTGAAAAAAGGGAAACCGTACAAAAGTCTGAAGAGAATTGGGTTGTCACTAAAGGCCATCTTCTTGGTGTCCTGGTATGCAATCACTCATGTAAAACTGTTCAAAGTTTGAGTTCTCAGGTGGTGGCCCCAAAGGCAGAATATGATGACAATACTTTGGATTTGTTGTTGGTTCGTGGAACTGGACGGCTGAGGCTGTTGAGATTTTTCTTATGCCTGCAAATGGGTCGACACCTTTCACTGCCTTATGTTGAATATGTTAAGGTATGAGCTCGTAAAAAATTTTGATCGTTTTTATGAGTGTACTCTATATCTAATTTGCATTCATATGCTACTTCTAACAATTTTTCAGTTAATAATATTATACGTAATACTCATTACATAAGGGTAACCTATGAAAATTATTGAGTATTTTCACTTTTCGTCCTCATTCTTTGCATTTTGAGAGGATTTTATCCCCATCTTTTTTTGACTTTCCGGATCCCAATTTTTGAAAAAATATGCAGCGTTTGTCCCTGGTCACAAATTTCATTGCGCAGTTAAGTCAGCCTATTTTGTCCTTTTGTGCAATCCTAATAAGGGTAAAATTGGAATGACAACCTAATATCCTTTTCTCTCTCCATTTGACTACATACACATGCTGGATTTGGACAATTTCTTCATCTTGAAAACTTTGAAAATGGTTTACCACAAATGAACTACTGTTGTTCATCAAAATGCCTCCAAGAAATCTCCCATTTCTTCTCATTTCCATTCACTTAACTAAATTTCCTCACTTTATCTGCTTCAAAAGCCATAATTTCAACCATAAATTCATCTCATTTTCCCAAGAAAATTAAAGGGTTTCCAGAAGCCACAAGAAAGAACATAAAGTTGGAATCTTTACAAAGATCTCAGGTGATTCTCATTCCAAACACATCAATTTTCAGTGAAAATAGAACTTTTCAGCTGGGATTTTTCACCTCAGACCAGAGGGTAAAATGGTACGTGGGCATTTGGTATGCTTCAATCCCAATTACCACATACGTTTGGGTTGCAAATCGTGAAAATCCCGTCAGGAATTTATCATCTGTGAATGCAGCAATCAATGAAAATGGAAGATTAGTTGTTGACTTGAACAACATTCTAGCACCTTCTTGTGGGAAAAAACAATGTGGAAAGGGGAAGTAGTACGTTAAAGCTTTTGGAGAAGGGAAATTTTGTAGTGTTAAATGATGAAGAGAAGATTGCAAAGCTTTGATTTCCCTATTGACACATAGCTACTTGGTATGAACTTGTCTCCTCAAGAATGGCTGACTTCTTGGAGGAGTTCAAGGGATCCATCACTAGGGAGGTATTCTGTGAGGTTGAATCCACCTAATTACGGTGAGATTGCTCTTGTTTATACCAATGCTAATGTTAATGATAGTAGTAATAATAATCCTAATCCATACGTACATTGGACCACTGGAAAGTGGAATGGAAATGCATTTGATTGGGTGCTTGAGATGACTATACCTTACATATATAGATTTGAGTTTGCTAATCCTTTCACTCCCATGGCGGTTTTTTGGCTTGCATGTGTGTGATCAAATGGAGAGAAAAGGGGTTATTAGGTTGTCAATCCAATTTTACCCTTATTAGGATTGTAAAAAGGACAAAATAGGCTAACTTAACGGTGCAAATAGATGGAATTTGTGACTAGGGACAAACGTTGTATATTTTTAAAAAGAACGGGGACCCACCAGGTCGAAAAAATAGGGATAAAATCATCTCAAGATACAAAGAATGGGGACGAGAAGTGAAAATAACCCTAAATTATTTGCATAATTTGCTTTCAGAATAACATCCTCAATCTGTTTGAAAAAAAAACGCGTGTGCGGTTATGGTGATAACTATATTCTCAAGTCCGATCATGTGGGGATGCAGGTGAAATCAGTGAAGATTAAACCTGGAAAACACACACACAATGGGTGTGGCATAGACGGTGAACTTTTTCCTGTGAATGGGCAAGTGATGTGTTCATTACTTCCAGAACAGTGCAGGCTTATTGGTCGAGCTCCAGGTTCAAAAAAGTGACTGCTGTTCGTCTCTGTTGAAACTTGTCTGCAATTGCAATACGAAGAGGTAATATGAGAAGGCAATACTATCTTTTTGGATGAATATTAACTCCCTGTAAATTTTGTCAATGTTTTCTGTTACTTCATTTCATTCTTTTTAAATTATCTTTGGTTGTATTGTAGAGTTTGTATCCCGAGTGTGACACATCTACCGGTATTATGTTGATGCTGTTTTTGTATGGTGTGTATTCTGAAGCAAAAATTCGTTGGTTCCTTTGCCAACTTTGCCGGACACTATCGAATGACTTTCCCGATTAATTACTGTGATTTCCAAGGCGGTGGCTGTGATGGTTGTATTCTGAACATGTATTGTAAATGCCTTGTGAAAAGATGTGACGTGGTGTACAACGACTTTAAAGTCTTTAGTGACGGTTGACGAGGTCTTGCAATGGAGGCTTAGGGTTGTCTGTCACAATTATTCTTTTGTGTGTAGTTTCACACTCGTTGCAGACCCATTATAATGACCAAAATTTTCTATTTCATACAATAGATCAACAGATGACAATAGCATACTTCCCAGGCAAAATCTTTGCGATAAAATGAACGCGAGTGATGGATGAAGAAATTCTAATAGTAGAGTGAGAAGCGAGAAACATTTTGAAGTTCAGTGAGGAAAACAAGGGTAAAGCTAAGGTTCAGTGATTTTTAAAATTTTTACTCATTTTGGTCAAATAGCAAAACAAAATTGATCGCTGATTTAATTCACAGAATATATTTGTGACTTGAAAATATTCATCTATAATTAGTCACACATTCAATATACTTCAATTACCTTAATGGTCATAGAGTATTGAAAGTGCTATTAATTGTACATCCATATGATAGAACTGACCTTTTCATTAGTCATGTCAAATTATTGATGGTAAATAGAATACCATATATTTAGCTTATTTCAACACCAAGACCTGATTTTGGAAATAATAATTTAAAGGTATGAAGTGTAGCGGAATAAAACATCTATACATCCATATGATTAGAACTTACCTTTTAATAACTCAAATCAAAATATTGATGGTAAATGAAATGTCATTTATTTCGCTTAATTCAATGGCAAGACCTGATTTTGGAAAAAAATAATTCAAAGGTATGAAATGTAGTCATATAAAACATCACCTATGATATATGGTAATTTTCTCTAATTAGAATGAAAATGTAATATAATTTTGACTTACCTAAAAACCAAAAAAATTATAGTAAAAAACACACGTTCACAGGTGCAACACTCCAATGCACCTCAACACTGAGAAAAAAAGTAGATCGTAGAAAATTCTTTTCAAGAGTAGAAAATTAGAAGAAATGGATCAAGAATATGTTCATTTGAGTGCAGAAATCAATTTAAGGTACATTTTATTTTACTTTTCAACCTAACAAAATATTCATTTTGTGAGTTGTTAAAGAAAAATCCAAGGTCTTTTAATTTTTGATGTGGATTTTGTCTTCGACTTAAACATAATTGTTAATTTGTGTCAATTCATTGTATTGATATCATGAATAGCATCGATTATTTTAGTTGTTCAGGATTATTGTTTTGTTTGTGGCATATTAGAAATTTATTAGCTTCTTCGAACATAGATTGAGCAAAGATGCTTTTAATGTGTGTGACAAAATGCCACAAAATTTTTTTTCCCCACATGTTTTTACTTTATGATCTTTCAAAATATTATATTAAAGCGTTATTCTCCCAAAGATTTCTACTCATTCTCACATCCCACTTCAGATGCGGTGGACATCTCTCTCATATTTTTCTCTCCCAGCGTTTAAAGTATTTCTTAACATAACATTCCCGTTATGATGCTACATGCCACTAATCAAGCTTATTTGTAACTTTTCACTGTTTGCGGCCTTTTCAATTTGAAGCTGTGTTTGACTTTTCCAAGTTGATATCTAACTTTTTAAATTATTTTTAATTTTAAGTTAACCTATCATTTCATTTTTTAAATGTTTGTAACTTTCTAATTCCTTTTGTGACTTTTTGAACAAGTTTGTTACTTTCTCAAATTACTTCTATTTTTCTGCACCTTCATGCCAATTTTGTACACGATGTGCACTATGCTACTAGCTGTAGCACAAATAAAAAGTCACAAAATAGTAATAACTCATAAATTGTTTTTCATTTTGTATATATGGAAAAATTCAATTTGTTGATCTGTCATGGTGACAAATGGAAAGAAAACACCAAATATGTTGACTTCAAACTATTTGAAATTGTCGTCTCAATGTATTGCACATAAGGCCTAGTGATCAGTTGTCCACATGTTGGCAACTTATGTTGTCAACATGTGTGACATAGGGCGCCACGTCATCGGGTCAAAATTTAAAAAAAAAAATTTTTTTTTGGAATCTACGTCAAGTGAGATGAATAATACATAAACTGCCTCCTGATGGTGGGGAGGGTTCGCTTGAGCCTCACATTTTTTCCCCCAAAAATGGAGTATTGGCATGTTACGTTGCTAACTTATTGGCAATGGAACGAGAGTATGCACATAAGATCAGATTCAAGCCACGGTACCTTCGGCAATAAAATCAAGTGCACCAAAAGTCCTTTGCAATACATTATTAATTAATTAAAAGGTGTAAATAGATTATTGCTAACAGAAATTGTTGATTACATTCATACATTTTTGTCAACATCAATAATATTGATTGGTATATTAGAAACTTCTTTTATTCTTCAAACATAGATTAAGCGTGTGTTCGTGTGTGCTTATTTTTGCCTAAAATTTTGCTAAAAGTGGAGTGTAGTGGTGGGGACCACGAAATGTATGGATAATAATAAGTGATGATGTGAAATGTGTGGTTGATATTGATGTTTGACTTTGACTTTTAGTAATAGGTGATTTTTAGGTGAAAAAAAGTGGGAACGAACACATGCTAAGAATAATATGCTTTCAGTTTGTCTGACTAAATTCCATAAAGAATTTGTTTCGGAGACTGTTTGTGACTTTTTGATCTTGTATGTCACTTTTTTCAAGCTAATTTACCACATCTTAATTATTTGTAATTTTGTGAAGGGAAAAAGCCTAATAAAATTGGGTCTTTACCCACTAATTAACTACAATATTTTATAAACCCTTTTACCACTTACTTAATTACACATTTTTATGATACTTTTGCCTTCCAATAACTCTATTTATGGGGAAAATTTGCCAACTAAATTATACACATCTCTTTTTTGACCATTAACTCATCTTTTACACAATAAAATCAAAATAGAATCAAAATCACAGATTTACAATAACGTCACTCTAATAAAATAAACATTCAAATTTACAACAATGTCACTCTAATAAAATAAAGTAATAAACATTCAAATTTACAACAATACCACTCTAATAAAATAAACATTCAAATTTACAACAATACCACTCTAACAAAATAAACACATTTTATCTCTCCAAATTACCATCACAAGTAATCTTGCTGAACATTCAACTTTTCCTTTCCCCATTTTCGACCTTCTCACTCTATGTACTTTCTCTCTCTGATTACCGACACAGGTAATCTCGACCAATATTCAACTTCTCCCTTTCTCCATCTCCGACTTTTTATCTACATACTTTGTCTTTCAAGATTACCACCATTACACCACCATCTCTACTACCATTCTACACGCCACCACAACTGCAAACCACCACCACCATCATCATTCCACCACCACGACCACTACCACCAACCACCACAACCATTAATTACTTCGATATTACTATCACCTACACGGTAATATTATTATTACATGTTATGATAATCATATTACATTCCTGATATGATGTTACCAACCAAACCACCGCCGCTATCAGCCACGCCACCACTACCGCTATTTCACCACTACAATCACCACCGCCATTCCATAACCACCACCCGCAACCATTTCTTACTCTCGATAATACTATTACCCATCAAAGTAATGCTATTATTGATATTATTATATGTTCTAGTAATCATATTATCTTCTCGTATAACAGTATTACCTACCAAACCACTACCACCACCACTGTCCCAATAATGCAAATACACGCCCCCAATAATCTCATTACCTTCCCCAATAATAATATTACTTATCTTGATAATTTGATTACTATCACAAGTAATCTCGATCAACAATCAATTTCTCCCTTCCCATCTTCAACTTTCTCCCTCTCTACACTTTCTCTCTCTATGTATATTCTCTAGGGGTGGGCGTTTCGGGTTCGGTTCCAGGTAGTTCATTACCCAGAATCGAACCGCAAATTCCAGTTCCTTGGAAAATGAAACCATTCGGTTCCTTTCAAACGAAGTACCCATCCGGTTCCGGTTATTTTGTAACACATTTTTTATTACTTAAAAATCACGCGCAAAAAAAATAAAAATTTTAATTGAAACATAACCAGTAAACCTAACAAAAAAAAAAGAAAAAAAGGGAGCAAGCAGCAAGCTGCTTCTTTGCTTGTCTTTATGCGCGACAAGCGATAACACTACTACCAAGAAGATGCATTTGATTAGGGTATTTGGGTCCAATACCGGGCCGGAATTGTCGGTTCTTGAAATCTTGGACCCGAATCCAATTTTTAAATGCAAAAATCCATTCGGTTCTTTCTTTTTCGGTCCGGTTCCGGGTAGACCTAATCGGTTCCCATTTTGTTGCCCACTCCTAATATTCTCTCTCCAGATTACCTCGTCGGGTAATCAAATTACCACCACAAGTAATCTCGATTAACATTCATCTTCTCCATTCATGTCTCCGACTTTCTTTCTACACACTTTTTTCTCCAGATTACCTCGCGAGGTAATCAGATTACTACCAGAAGTAATTCGATCAACATTCAATAAATCCATAAATCTAAAAGAATCCATAAATTTTGATTAAAAAATTTCCATAAAGTTTAAAACCCTACCAAAATTCTGATAGAGGAGATGGGAAAATCTATAAATTCTCCATGTGAAGGAGGGTTTTTAGAACTGTCTGCATCACATACGGAGTTTCTAAACTACAGAAAGTTAGAAAGAAGCACAATGCACATAAACAAGAAGATGGGGAAAGGAGATCTCTGGGACGATTCTGCTCTCATCAATGGCTTTGAGCTTTCAATTTTCAAATACAATGTTCTCTCTCGCTTGCTCTACGACGGTTACCAGAGATCAATTCATATACATGTATTGTACTTTTATACCTAACATTACTACTACTAATTTTCACAGACGATGCACGGGGTAGGAGGCCTAGGCAGACCATCTGAGGGAGTGAAACCGGTTACTAGTAATGGGGAAAATTTTGAAGTTGATTGTAAGAGCGGCGAATTTAGCTCCTCGATTGGGTAAAACTTTTAGTTATGTCACAGTTTTATTGTTACGAGTTTTAATTTGAATTATTTGTTAGGTAATATTGATGTTGTATGTAGGAGGAGAACAAGTCATTTGTGGATTGTGTTGGGCCGTGTTTTTTTATCATGCGAAGTTATCATGGGAACCTGTTAGTGTTGAGAGCTTGACAACACCATAAACCATTTGAACGGAGAGAGGGAAGAGAGAGAAAGTGGACCTGGAGCCTGGATGAGAAAAAATTAGATCCGATTTGGAGATTTTTGGAAGGACAAAAGTGTCATAAAAATTTGTAATTAAGTAAGTGGTGAAAGAGTTGATAAAATATTGTGTAGAGAGAGAAAGTCGGAAACATAAAGGGAGAAGTTGATTATTGATCGACGTTACTTGTGGTGGTAATTGGATTACCTGACAAGGTAATTTGAAGAGAGAATATGCATAGAGAGAGAAAGCCAGAGACTGGAATGGAGAAGTTGAATGTTGATCGAAATTACTTGCGGTAGTAATCTAATTACCTGGCGAGGTAATCTGGAGAGAGAAAAGTGTATAGAGAGAAAGTCGGAGACATGAAAGGAGAAGATGAATGTTAATCGAGATTACTTGTGGTGGTAATCTGATTACCCGATGAGGTAATCTAGAGAGAGAATATGCATAGAGAAAGAAAGTGTGGAGAGGGAGAAAGTCGAAGATGGGAAGGGAGAAGTTGATTGTGATCGAGATTACTTGTGGTAGTAATCGAGTTATCAAGATAAGTAATATTATTATTGGGGAAAGTAATGATATTATTGTGGGCATGTATTTGTATTATTGGGATAGTGGTGGTGGTAGTGGTTTGGTAGGTAATACTATTACCAGATAAGGTAATATGATTACCAGGACATGTAATAATATTGATAATAGTATTACTTTAGCAGGTAATAGTATTATCGATTGTAAGGAATGGTTGCGTGGGTGATGTGATGGAATGATGGCGGTGGTCGTAGTGGTAAAATGGCGGTAGTGGTGGTGGGGGTGGTGGTGGTGGCGGTGGTAGTAGCGGTGATAGTGGTTCGATGGGTAACGTTGTTAACGAGAATGTAATATGATTATCATGACATGTAATAATAATATTGCGGTGTAGGTAATAGTATTATCGGTGTAAATAATGGTGGTGGTAGTTTGATGATCGGCGGTGTGGTGGTGGAATGATGGTGGTGGTGCTTTGGTGGTTGTGGTGTGGAATGGTGGTGTAATGGTGGTAGCGGTGGTAATCTTAAGAGATAAAGTGTATAGATAGAAAAAATCGGAGATGGAGAAAGGGAGAAGTTGAATATTGGTCGAGATTACCTGTGGCGGTAATCGAAGAGAGAAGTGCATAGAGTGAGAAAGTCGAAAACGGGGAAAGGAAAAATTGAATGTTGAGCAAGATTACTTGTGATAGTAATTTGGAGAGAGAAAATGTATTTATTTTGTTGGAGTAGTATTGTTGTAAATTTGAATGTTTATTTTATTAGAGTGGTATTGTGGTAAATTTGAATGTTTATTAATTTATTTTATTAGAGTGACATTGTTGTAAATTTGGATGTTTATTTTATTAGAATGACATTATTGTAAATTTGGATGTTTACTTTATTAGAGTGGCATTGTTATAAATTTGGATGTTTATTTTATTAGAGTGGCGTTGTTATAAATTTGTGATTTTTAAATTCTATTTTGGTCTTCTTGTGTAAAAGATGAGTTAATGGTAAAAAAAGAGATGTACATAATTTAGTTGACAAATTTTCCGCATAAGTGTAGTTATTGGTCAAATGCCCATTTGGGAACCCGTGTCACTTTTTCAAGCCGATTTTATCACTTTTTGTATGTTTCTAACTTTCTAAGCATCGTTGTCACTTTCTTAAATTGATTACACTTTTGAACTAGTTATGACCTTCGGAGCCTGTTTGTTACTTTTTAAAACTATTTAGTAACTTTTTTAATTGGTTTGTAGCTTCTTCAATAGATTTTCACTCTATTAAATATTAGTGACTTATTGAGCCAAGTTGTATCTTTCTCAACCTCGATATCAAATTTTTATACTATGCACTATGTTTATATAAAATTGTCACAATGGATAAAAAAGTTTCAAACCATATATTTTCCTAGAGTGGAGATCTATAGTCCCCATATTGGTATCTTGGTGGCTATTCCACCGATAAAAATAAGACACATCATATTAATTTTGCACGTCATTAATGTTTAAATAGACAAAACAACTCTTAAGCTACGATTGCCCGAAAAGTCTAGCCTACTTAGTTTCTCTTTCCACCATCCAAGATTTGGTGCCTAAACCCCGAAGCCCCAACTGTATATTCTACTCAAATATGTGTCGGTTATCCAAATAAACCTTAATCCGAGTAAAAAAATAGGGATGAATTTAAGATATTAAGCGCCACCCCCACACCCACTTAACCACCGTAGCACCAACAGTGGAAATCAACCACAATCTGAATTAAAACAAGGTCCTGCAATGAAATACATCTACGCATGCTTTCTTGATTTTTCTAGAAATAAACAATTATGTACCTCATCTTCTTGAAGTCTCTCCCGTGGTTAAAACCCAATTGTTCTATTGTTTATTTTCTGTAATTAAACACACCCCAACAACTTTGTGGATTTCGTTGGAGAGAAGATCAAGTGCTTTGTCTTCGCTAGATTTTCCCAATGATCTTGAAACATAATTATTCCATATCAATTTAGAGTGTCAGGTTTTCCAGGAATGGAAGGAGTTTCAACTAGCAGGTCGGCAACCAATTTTGCCGCGTGAATTGAAGGGTTGTGGCGATGCCCAAGCTCATTTTTGCTAAGGCTTGTTTAGAGGATGTTTTATAAAAGTTGATGAAGTGCAAATTAAGATGACGCATTTTATTTATATTAGTGGGACAGCCATCGAAACACCAAATGGGAACAATAGATCTTTGCTCATTTTTCTATTATATTATTCTGTGTTCACTATAATAATAATTAATATATGTTGTTTCATTTTGTAACACGCATTGGCTTAGCAAGAGAAATAGCTTATAGTAGAAAGTGCGAAAAGAGTGACAATTATAACCATAACTGTAGATCATGTCAAAATCGAAACCACTAAAGAAAAAGTCTCAAAAGACAACAAAGCTAGTAGATATATAAATTTCAATATTGAAGTTTCTAACTTTTGAATCACGCTTTCTACTTTTTGTATTGGATTGAAGTCTAAATAGAGCTCCATCATGGGAAGACTGCACACGTGGAAGAAACTTGTAGGCACGTAAGAAAGATAAGAGGCAAACAAAGATGTTGACCTAACAGATCCAAGTAGAGGCCTAGAGTGGAACTCTCCGAGATCAAAGAAGAAACCCACTCATCGCCCAGACCCGGCCTGAAAGAATCAAGTGCAAAGACCAGGTCGAAGCACGAGTAGAGAACCCGCTGAGTTCAGCCATGATTTACAGCGGAGTGACTTCGGAATTCTAGTTCAGCTCAGGCTAATAACTACAGTGGAGCCACGGGAAGAGATGACGTTGCCTGACATACGACATGAGGATCATTAAATGTAGAATTAGGCAAATTGCGACTGAAGGCTTAGTAAATTGGGGATAATTATTATGCCTAGGTCAGGGAAAGCCTAAACAGGCTATGTAATTCTTGTTATAAAAGGAAGGGATTACTCCCTCGAAGGAAGGAACACACAAGAAAGAATTTTACAGTACAAAGAATTCATTCCATAGTCACTTAAAGTTGAGAGTTTTGAAATACAAAATTTAGCTCCAACTGTTTGGCGCTAGAAAGAAGGCCTTCGCCTAAGCATTGATTTGTGAACAACAGCCTACCATAACGCTACTCCTTCCTCTATGTCTTAAAGTAACACCTCATGTACCCTGACCGAGGGTCGTCCCAATAGTCCAAGCAAGGAATACGTGCCCCAATCAAAACCTATTGAGCCTGCTGAAACGATGCTTTATACGTCAGAGTTTTCTTGCAATGAATAAAATACCTTATACACGCTGTGGAATCATTGGAACGGAGGCCAATTGGTGGAAAATGACCCCCAGCCGCTAAAAGACAACAATCCCTTTAGAGGATTGCTGAAAGACGTTGCACTTGCTGGTGACTGGACTTCAGGGAGAATCTGGAGTATGTGAGAACGAAGCCCCGTACAACACACTCAACTAACGCCATCATCCCATACTGTACCTAGGGCGTCAAATAGTGTCTTCAACAGGCTCAGGCCGGAATGAGACCAGACCACCCAGGCGAAGCATCAAGTAGAAAGCTCGCCCAGATCCGCAAAGGCAGATGGACTCGCACAGTCGTGAGCTTGTGTGGCCGAACTAGAAGCAATCTAGTGACAACCCCAACCGCCGGTTTGATGGACGAGTTGGCCATGACCAGTCCTCCCTAAGTGGAAAAATTCAAGTGGAACCAGTGCTTCCAAAATTAAAACTGCCCCCAGTAAGCAAATTATGACGGGGGTGAATCACTTATGCAGACATACCGATCGGTATACCGCTTTCATGGACTTGCAAAGAGTCAATAATGCAACTAAATACAAGGCCTTCCTCCTTACGTTAGGAGGTAAGGTGATGAAATGGTTTAAGAAGCTCCCGATGCACTCTATCAAGTCATGGGAAGACCTCTCTTCAACCTTTCTCGCTGCATTCATAGGGTCCTACCTTAGGTCTATACATACGCAAAGGTTGATGAATACGAAGTAAGGAAATGGGAAAACACTAAAAAGTTTTATCAATCAGTTCAACAATCGAATCTCGGATATCGGCCACGTCTCAGAGAAGGCTACATTTATGGCCGCTTTGTCCAATCTCCGACCTTAGACCCGCTTCTGCTGGTCTGTACATGAAGATGGCCCAGAAATATAAAAAATTTCCTGAAGCAGGTTAAGAAACACATAAACATAGAGGAGACGACCTCTGACAATGAGGAAGGCCCGCTTGCAAACTAGATAAGAAAGGGAAAGGCAAGGAAGCCACACCAGAGCTGACCAAGTCCACCACTATTCTGGAAAAACAGGCTCCGAATCATTTCTCATATTCCTGCTCCCTAGCACACAAGTTCTAGAGCTTCCACATCTCAAATGAGAATCCGGAGATAATCTTTATCCGGATCGAAGACATGAATTTGCTTCGGCCACTTGTGCCTCTTCGAACCCCATCCTCTAATTTGAACCAATCAAAGAACTGCTGGTACCATAGAACGGACATACACAACAAGGATGCTTGCAGGGATTTGAAGAATGAAATCAAAGTTCTCATCTGAATGGAATAGTTCTGAGAATATGTCTCGGGACCCAAGGACTAAATATGGTGGCCCCGAAGCAATAGGCCAAATGCCTTTTCCTAGCCATTGATCTGAGCCTAGCAGACATTCCTATGATGGTGGGTGAGAACCAACATGTGATCAGTCTAGAAATTACTGAAAAAAGTTGGCTCGATAGAAAGCCACAGCAGTCTCGCAAGTATATCCACTTCTCCTGGCGAACAGGCTCTGCCTTGAGACTGTTACGAAGATGAAAGGATTCCCATAGGACAATTAGAATTAAACTTGATGGGTGACGAGATCAAATTCTGGGAAGAAAATGCCTTGCATGGTGTCCACCCACATTCAGACGCACTTGTCATCACTAAACCAGTGAGTGGTATCAGGATACATCGTATGTTTGTGAATAATGGGAGTTCTATCAATATCTTGTACCGAAGGACCCTGCTCCAAATGGGTATTGACTAGAGGTTTACGATCTGTAGCCTAGGAGGACCGGCGATGTAGATCAAGGATCTACTACAAACAATAAAACAGGATTGCAAATACATTCTAATGTTGATTTGTTTCTTTGAGGATTTCTATGGGTATTGGGATCATTTCGACTTCAAATTGAGATCATCCAAATTGTACTTTATGGAAACAAGGTTGATGTCAAGAATCGACAAGTCAAGATGCAGCAAGTAACATTCGGTATCAAAGAGAACTTGTAGAACTTCCACACTTTGTAATTCTTGCACTTGATTAATGAATAGAGTCATACTTGAGCTTGATTAATGAATAGAGTCATGGGCATTCTTTCATGGGAAATTCTAAAGGCACCTAATAATTTTCTAAGCACACCCCTTTTTTAAGCACATCCCAACTAAAAATACCAAAAATTTAACATTACTAAAAACACCCCAATTACATACCTATTTTACCCTCACTATTTAGAAAAAAAAAGCCACCCATCTCACCCCCGGGCTAAAACCCTAAACCCATGTATACACACGAGAAAAAAGTGGCGAAGAAGAAGGAGATTTTTAGTCCCAGAAGCTTGCGAAAATCTTGAACAAATTCAGCCAAAAATCAACTGAAAAAAATTGAAGAATAAGAAATGGATAGACATTGTGAGTTGAGTTTGCTAATTTACATACATTTCTTTGGGTTATTTTCATGTGTGGTTAACTTATTTTTGTTGTTGGTGGTGGTTTTGTTGATGAAATTTTCGAATGTAGTGTTAGTTTAGGGTTTAGAGTACCAATTATTGCTTTTTTGGTTGGATTGCAGTTTAAAAATGGTAGGATCTCATCGAACTCCTAACGATGTTTCGTGCGCCCAAAATTTGGGGCACAACTTGGCGCTTGTGCGCCCCTAATTGGGCGTACAAGCACCCAACATTTGGTGAGTACCATTTTTTATCGTCTACATACTTACTAGTCGAAATCAATGTGTAGTTGCGTGTTATTTTAAACTGTTTGAAAGTATTATAGATTATTGCCTTCGAAATTAAAAAACTAACATATAGTAAGTTTATAGAAAATAAAAAATATATTATATTTAGAGAAAAACTCCTAGAAATTTATAAATGATCAATTGAACTTATAATATAATATTTTTAATTTAAAAAATGTCATCCATGAACAAGAAATTTTATAATTTTATAATAATTTGTCCATTCATATTTCTTATTTTATTGGTTAATGAAAATCAAAAAAACAAATAATATCAAGGTTGATCAATATGCATAAAATACATGCATGTGCAGTAAAGTTGAATTAAATAACAATAACACAACAGCAAAAATAATAATAATAATAGGATAAAATAATAATTCTAAAATGTTAGCGAGGATATTTTTGTCCAAAAATGATTCTCAAATCTAAGGGAATTTTTATATAGTATAGATATAGATTAATGCTTGACTTATTGATTGTTCGTACACTATTGTTAATCATGTTAGTAACACGATTTGTTTTGTTATTTTGCAGTTATCACGCGGCATTAGTGTAGATGGCCTACAGCTTTATGTCGATAGGAAGATGCTCGTGAGGCCCATGAGGCGACGACTGAGCTACAAATTGCAGTGGATGCACTGCCTCAGAAGGACATGCTGGAGCGACATGATCCGGATCCTATGGCTGTAGACAGGAAATGACACTATCAATCAATTGATAGATTAGAGGAGGGCTAGGAGAAGATGGGCGGCGAGGGTGGTGATTAGCTTGATGATGATGACGAGATCTTGTGGGGGCTATTCTTGGGGGTCCCGAAGACCCCAGTATCTTGTATAGAATCAAGACACATGTGGCAGCCCAAGTGTGGGAGGGTGAGGAAAGAGATGTCCTCAAGTGTTATTACCACACAAAGAAATTGAATGATTGGACATACACAACACTTGCAGTAACTGGCTAGACTTGTTTAGATTCAGCGAGTTGTTAGGAATTGGTGGTGTGGCATATAAGCCCCCTAATAAGAATTTGATTTGTTCCTTCATGGAGTGGTGGCATCTTGAGACTAACACGTTCTACTTGCCCTTTGGTGAGATGACGATCACTTTGGATGATGTGTTTGTATTACAGGATTGTCGATTGTTGGACGACCATTGTAGGGGATTGTCGGCTGCCGAGCTAAGACTACTATCGCTATGATGCGGCAGCTGTTAGGAGTATCGACCGAGAAGGCTAGAGAGGCTGTTAGCGAGAAAAGGGGCAGTGTTGTGAAACTGGAGTGGTTGCGGGGCTGATTTATGGGCTAGATGGAGAACACTACGACCAATCCATTTGAACGTGTCTATACAGGAAGGGTATCTCTTTTGTACGTACTTGGATGCACTGTATTCACGGACAAGTCTGGTGGCCGTGTTTCATCATACTTCTTGTACTACTTGGAGGACCTATAGGGATTGCATGGCTATACCTGGGGAGCTGCCGCACTTGCATTCTTGTATAGGCAGCTGGGTTTGGCATCTAGATTTGGTGTGAGGCAAGTCTCGGGCTTCTTGACACTGCTTGAGGTGATGCATGGTTCATTCATTTTTTTTAAAGAATTTTGATTGTTCTTGTTGTTGTCATTTATTTTCAATATGGTGTCACACGGTCGTAGGCATGGATTTACATGCATTTTCCACAGACCAGACCTATTTAGAGTCAAAAGTATGTTCTTGGACAACCATATGCGCCGATGTAGGTAATCAGGGCACAGGTTGTAGCTACCGAGGTCGATATCCAGTTGTGCAGAGAGATGCGGGATGCAATATAGGCGACTGAGATGAGTAAAAAAGAGATTGTACATCATGATGTTTAAATCTTGTGTGTCGATTTGTCTAATATGTATTGTTTTACTTAATTGCAGGTAATGTGGGACCCGGATATTGATTATCTGTGCATAAAGTGGTGTGGTACCAAAGATGTATCGGCTGTGGAGACATTGGAGAGCCGCACCATCCAGATATCATCTTGCGATAGTTTGGATACGTGCAGACGATTCTGCTACCCCATTTTGTACCAAAGGTGGTAAGGCGCTCGAGCGGCACTGCAGTACAAGGTGTTGTGGGGTGCACTTGGGCATATGGTTGCAGACATGGGCAGTCATTTGTTGTTATAGCATCGAAGTGGTCGCCTGGCAGATGATTCCTCGGAGTGTAAGTTAGATTACATGCCGTGGTATGAGCGTATTTCTCATCCAGGGGTCCATAACCCATTTCACCATTCTGGATTCCAGCCTGGGACAGTGGTTGCCGACATATCTCAGATATGGCAGTAGAATGAAATGACATATAATATTCTTCGGCCGTTAGTAGATGGATGGGAGCTGAACAATGGTAGACACACTTATGGCATAGAGATGCCGAATGTTCGCTCAACATATCTTACATTGCAGGGATGACGTTGGAAGAGCACCAATGTAATACCCCATCCGATTTCGTATGAGATTTATGATAATATGAATAAACTTTAAAGTGACTTTTATGTGATTAGCATGTTTATAATCCATTTACAACAGTATGTGATATAGTTGGGTTTGGTACGGTTTCTAAAGCTAGGATTTAAAGTAAGGAATTCAGTAGAATGGAATATACGGTCGTAATTTTTATGTGCCCGGCCATAAAAAGTATGGTTACGGCCGTAAGATTATTAGATATGACCGTAAAAGTTAAGAAGATGATCCAAAATTTTCAGAGAGTTGTATACAGCCGTACATTCTATGGATACAGCCGTAAGATTATGGTTATGGCCATAAAAGGTATTTATATGGCCGTAAACCTTAAAGCAAATGGAAGGTGGAAAAGTTTCAGAAACATTGTCACGGTCGTAAAATTCAAGTTATACAGCCGTAAGTTCATATGATACGGCCGTATGTTTTATATTACGGCCATAAGATCAATAAGGGAAAAAATGAAAGATTTTCAGAGACTTTCGTACGACCGTAAATAGTATTGTTACGACCATAAAATTATGAATTATGGCTATAAATTTAAATGATATGGTCGTAAATTTAAGTCTGTAGAAACCTCTTGGATAAGTTTTAACTTTTTGGACATGTATATATTAACCAAACTCGGTCCAAGCAACCCCAAATACTCGCCTCAATCACTCTTAAGGGATTTCCAAGTGTTTATAAATTGAGTATCAACTTGTAACATGATTTACAACCGTAGTTTGATTATCAAGGGAAGAAGGGGAAAAGAGAAGGAGAAGAAAGAGTTATTAAAGGAGCTATCAATATATCCCTTGGCTTGGTTCTTCTAGTTTAAGGTAGGTTATGGATGCAATTACTATGCGGAATGTAAAACTACGCATAAGTGAGCCTTGGGTGTGAGATGTATAAAAGACACATCGGTTTCCTTTATTGGGTACTCATAGTTATGTGAAGTAAGTTTATGATATGTTGTATATTCCTTAACATTATAACATGCTTATGATGTTGTGAGTGTGTCCCTCAACATCATAATATGTTATATGTGAGGTTGTGCATGATGATGCTAATGTTTACCAATGTGAGGTTGCGTCTTATGATGCCAATACGATATAATTTGATCATTGTTTGGAATTAAGGCTCATAAGTCAATGCTTGCATATCTATAACACGCCGTGTGTGATTGAACAGTTGCCTACCATGTGTTTACACTTGTGTGAAAGTTTTGAATGGTCAATATGGGAGATCTAAGCCCCAATTATGATGTGTTGGCCTGATGGGAATCTAAGCCCTAACTATGATAGTAGGCCCACCAAAATGTTATACGATGGCACCAATGTAAACACATGGTTCGCAACATGGCCCTATTTGAGAATGTGATAGGCACTAGCAATTGCATCTATTCCTACTGGGTCTTTATGACTCATTTTGTGTTCGTTTGCGTGTCTAGATGATGCAGAGAGTAAGAGGCAATCGAGGGATGGTTGGGAATCCTCTCGAGCATGATTTGCATTGGTGTGTGCGGGAGAGGGAGAAACCAGAAGATCCTGTGAAATATGTTTTGTGTTGAAACTATATTTATGTATTTTAAAGCTCCAAACTCCCTTAAACCCATACTTTTGATGTGAATGATACTTGTAAAATGAGTTTGTGGAATTGAAATTTATGTATGTGTAATTCCGTCCATAGTACTGTCACTTATATGATATTGCACGTAGTACTAGGGACGGCGTTACAACCAACGTGATCCGGATACCTCTCGTCTGTCCGGGCGGCGTTCGTCTAGAGGCAAATCATAGGCGGGTCCAACTGTATTTGGTTGAGTCATGGTGTTGTATTTTGTTTTGAATGATACATTAGTTGTATTGCTTTACATTTGGTTGAAGTACTATATCATTTATTTACTGTATTTTGGTTGATTGCTTATTTTTAATTTCACTTGTTTTACTAGCCAATTGAACTATGTAATATGTGACGTCTTGTATTGTTCATCAAAAGCTCAACCATGGGTTAGCCATTCAAACTAGGCATGTTGATCACATTACATGGTGTTCGACCAACATCGGTTCAACATATTGTATTCTGTAATTGATTATATTTGAACATCTTCAAAGTTGTACGACATGTCGAATGTGTGTTTGAATCCTACACACAAAGTATAAGCTTGTGACACCAAATTCAAATACAATACCAACCCCAAAACCAAAGCTTTAAATAGTTATTGTTCATCTAACATTTGATGAACAGCAAGTGCTTATTCATCCAATATAGGATGAACAACCACTTGCTTGTTCGCTCCTAGTTGGCTGAACAAGCAATTGCTTTCTATTGCTTGTTCAGCCAATCAAAGGCGAACATGCATTGTGAAAAACTTGAATGGGGCTGTAAAAAAAAAAACAAAATGAGATTTTTCTGGATAATAAAGATCGAAAACAACTTACATTGGTGAAGAAGATGCCATTTCTATGATCCATTGTGAAATATAGAGTTCAAAATTTGGGTAAAGTTGAAATGTAGAGTGTTTATGATGAAGAAGTGGTTGAGTTTAGGAAGGAAAATGATGTATAAGAAAGAACATGGTTGGGATGGGGTGAGTGCGGGATGGGGTGGGGTGGACTAGGGGTTTTTTTTTTAAATTAAAAAATATAAAGGATATTTTGGGTATTTGGCTTGAGTGTATTTTAGTCTAAAAAAATGGGCGTGCTAAGGAATTTTTTGGGTGTCTTTAGTCAATCTCTTCTTTCATTCCTTTCTTTCTCAAGCCACAATCGGATATGTGTGTCGTATGTTGGCAATGCGTGTATTTATGTTATTTTAAGAAATTAGTATCACGCCCATGCGATGCACGAGAATAATTAAATTTATGTCAATAAATAATTGATATAAAATTATAAATATAAATATTAAATTACATAATCGAGGTAATTTGTGTATAGGAAACTGCATAATTGTAAATAATTATTGAAATCTATAATATTGTATATTATAATTAATGCAAAAAATGTGGAGTAAATTTACAATTGTAAATTATAAAAATTTACATGCATCACATAATTAAGAAGTTGATTAAAACGTGTAACTTTAATTCTAATTGCCGTGCATAGCATTGCACAACAATGCTCGTGGAGATTAATTAATTATAAACGAACTATTGGGAATGAATATAGAAAAATTATTTGATTATCAAAACGTGTATTTCTTGTTGGGATATATCAAATTTATATTGAACACCTTTTTTCCTTCTGAAATGGATATTATGCACTTTAAATTTTATGATTTTATACATTCTTTTAGTGATTAGTTGTAATTAATACTTAATTTTAGCTCTATTATATAAGAAGTATTATGCTTAATTTTATGTAACTTAAATTTGTAGTAATACCGATAATTTTTCGCATCTGTATAATTCATTTGATTTCTTTCTATTTACGTAAACTGTATATTAATTGTAGAAAGAAAAACTTTTTATTTTTAATTTTATATACTTAGA